>JARHVA010001499.1:3285000-3325000 GCA_037957365.1 Torreya grandis | reverse complement strand
CTAATTTCACCCTATAACACATTTACGTAACCTGGAACATAAATCTATGGCATATGTTAGAGCAATTAGTCGTAAAATTTAAAAAATTATAATGAAAAGACAAGTTCTTATCCTCAAACTGACATTTCACCTTCGGACATATAGATGTAATTTAATCATGTGGAACACATATCATTATAAAAATCACATGTGATACCATGATAATAAACTCCAAATCAATATCAATGTATGTTTTCACTATTGTTTAGGAGCTTAGAAAAATTGACAAAAATTTTTGTCACCAATGAAGTGGATATTGAAGATCTCCATCTTTAGTACTTCTTGGAAGGAAAATGACAGTTATAACACATCTAGGTGGTGGATAAAATCTACGATAATTTTATTTTCCTTATATCACACCATATTTAGTGACCCATGTTATGCATTTGGGCCTCAAGAACACCTTTTCCAATATGATAAAATTATAGAATTTAATAATAAGTTAATATGCATAGAAAACATAAACCATAAGTCATTTTAATAAATAGAAATAACCCTCATTTCATGTTAAATCCATCTAGTCTCAAATCATATCATGTTGATAGAACCTTTGAGATGAATCTAAGGTACATGGTGTATTAATAAATATGGAAATGTTTTTATTTTATAGTGAAGAGACAATTTATTGTCTTCCAATTAACATTTTCATCTCCAAGACCTCTAAATGCAAGTCTATCACTTTAAACACAATTTTAATAGAAAATGACAAATTATACCACGACCATATAATTTGTGTATTTAGAGCTATTCAGGAACTTGTAAACACTAAAAATAAATGTTGTCAATGTTAAAGTGCTAGTTGTATTTATCTACATCTAGTGATTTGTAGAATAACAATACCCTTTCTATAATAATAGAGTAATTTTATTAAGATTATCTTAGCTTCAATAATATGAAATTATTTACTAATGGTGCCAAAAACATAAAGGTGAAATTTTAATTGGCACCAATAACCTACAATTTTTTTTCTAGTAAGTAATTAAAAATAAATTTTACATGTACTTCCTACACAATTAATAAAATTTGTTAAAATTTAAAAAAATCCAAATTTGACTACATAATGTACCTTGAAATTTTATTAAAATATGCCACTAAAATTGACTCTACTCTTGATAAAATTAATAATAGCTTCATGTTCTGACTCACAAACTCTCCATATATTCTTCTTTAATAGCATCCCATCATATTTGAGCAACTAGATATTTATTGTAAGATTTGAATGTGAATAGTTTAGTATCTTCCTATGTGTCATAAAGTCTTTAAATAACCATATATTCAAAAAGATTATAGGATATCACCAAAGCCAAGTGCTATTGACTACCAAAGTCCCAATAGGATAGTCAATGTTTTCCACATCTATGACTCGGTAATTCAATTTCTTTTTTCCTCTACACACTGACATAAATAGTAATATGTTCCTTTTTCATTATCTTCATTAGTAATAGCTGAAAAAATATAACATTTATCATAGGAAAACTATTTATGATTATATTATCAAGATAGATAATGAGAATAAGTAGTACAAAAGGATTAATATTCTACCCAATTTTAGTTGATCATATAAATGGTCAAACTCATGTGATAATGCCATATCTATAAGTTGTAATTGTTATGGAACCTAATATGTGTCGATTAGAATTAAAGGTCTATAGTTACATTCATCCACCCACTCCTATGACTAACACTCATTCCAAACAAATTTTATTCATTCAAAATATAAACATGTAAAGTGTCTCATATGAATAGTATAAGAACCTATATTTTAGATATGGAGTGATTGAAGCTCATTTGATCCAGTTACGATCATATAATCCTCATAATTTGCAATTATTCTTCCTCTATCAACTAGAAATATCTACATATAGTAAAACAATTTGAGCACCATGGGCTATTTTCTTACTATACCATTAAATAATGGTTTTGGCATCAATGAAATTAACACCATCTTCAAAATTTAACTCCTTTCTTATAATGACTCTTTTTACACATGCTCTAACACTAGCATGCTCATATTTTTCATGCCCAACCTTAGTGAAACTAAAAGTATGTTTCATTCCAGTGGTAACATGAATCCTTCTTAACCCATAAAACATCCATGCATTCTTGAATTATGATGTGAAATTATTTTATAAAATATAATATTTTTGAAACTAATGGTCTTCTCACTCAACTTTTCATAGAACATCTCAAAACAACCTTGCATATAATCCTCATAATTTGCAATTATTCTTCATATAGTAAAACAATTTGAGCACCATGGGCTATTTTCTTACTATACCATTAAATAATGGTTTTGGCATCAATGAAATTAACACCATCTTCAAAATTTAACTCCTTTCTTATAATGACTCTTTTTACACATGCTCTAACACTAGCATGCTCATATTTTTCATGCCCAACCTTAGTGAAACTAAAAGTATGTTTCATTCCAGTGGTAACATGAATCCCTCTTAACCCATAAAACATCCATGCATTCTTGAATTATGATGTGAAATTATTTTATAATTTTTTTTTTTTTTGAAACTAATGGTCTTCTCAGTCAACGTTTCATAGAACATATCAAAACAACCTTGCATATAATTTTTACAATTTGATCAATCATCATTTACATTTAAATACTAATGCATTAATATTTTTTTATCTTATTATGTACTTTAAAGTGCATGCATGAATGCTATATGCATAAATATGCAAACTTGTACTGATTTTGAATATTGTGACTGGAATTTTGATTATGGTTTAAATTTGTAATTCTTTGCAAAGTAAACTATTGAAATAATAAAAATATGTAGGAAAGTGTCCTTGATTACCATTAAATATTCATCCAACCATTTATCCCTATGTTTGTACCTTATATACTCATAAGGAATTTAATCTACAAATTTGAACATAAATTTTAAAATGAGTATATGTTTTGTAAGAAATTCGTAACTTTTAGATTCATTATCATCTTTTACTTGATATGTCATAGATTTTCATTTTCTCAAACCAATAAATTCTTGTCCAATAACACTTATACTCTCCTCATAGATACAATTATTTAATTTCGGCAATTGGCCATAAATGCTACAATTTCCATCCAAACATGATTTCTTATCAAAATAATAGATCATGTAGTCTTTCACAAAAAATGGTTTGAATAAATTCTCTTGTTGATTTTATCAAAACCTTCTTACCGTACTCTTTAAAAATGTTTCATGCAAAGTACAACATATATGGTTAAAAAATCATAATGTAATGAAAATTCAACATGTTTCCTAGAAAAAGTAGTGCATGTGTGATTTATTTTTACATAAAATGGTTTGTCTATGTCAAAATATATTTGAATAATATAAAATTGAAATGGTTTTATAAAAACCTAGAGTACAATTAGGTTTGTGTAATTTTTTAAAAATGTTTTAGATACAGTCCATGGTTATGATACCCAACTCTTATTTTCACTACATCATTTGTATTGCATAAAAATATTGTATTATCTTTAAAATATTATGCAAGTAAATATTTGATAGTATTTACTATAACCTCTTTGTTTCATGGAAGTATACCAAAGAATTCCTAGTGCTTATTAATATTGGTATCATTAAGTTTTCTAAGTATTCCAATTACTTTCATTACTATTTTTATATATATGACCACTTACTATACAAGTCATAATTATACGTCGGGAAACATTACGATCTTTGCTTTATATTTATGCCTACAATATGATATAAATTATGTATATTTTCAATAATTTACTTATCTTTGACATACATATTAGATGCTCTTATTCATAGGGTGTGCATTGTATGTCTCATCTTAATCAATTTCATCAATGAAATAAACAATCAACATTTTTGACTATCAAATTATACTTTCTCCATGAAATTAACCCAAATTATTTCAGCTAGTATTCTTGAATTGTGTTTAGATAATTTTCTATGCATTAGTTTTATAATGTTTTCATAAAATTAAATTAAGTACTTGCCTTTTCTATGCAAATTCTTAGAGGTGTTATAGATGGTGGAATTTGATGAGAGAGTATTTCCATATCCTTATGTTCACTACTAGCATCTTTCTTATTACTTTTCATTTTTACTAGTGTTTTCATGGGATTTTATTACTTGTTAATTTCATCGTTCTGTGTTTCCATGTAATTTTCCTTGTTCTTAGCGGTAAATTATCATGACTAGATTTATCATCAATTATATATATATATATATATATATATATATATATATATATATATATATATATATATATATATATATATATATATATATATATATATATATATATATATATATATATATATATATATATAGAATGTGGACATGCGACATCATTTGGAATTATAGGCAAACATTCATCATTATTGTAAAACTTTCATCATACTTTGTTGTGTTGACCAACTTTCTATGATTAATTTGGATAAAGTTGTTATTGCAAAACTAATTTTTTTTTGTATGGTCATATTTAAATATGATCATCTTTAATATTTCCTTCATGTAATTGTAAAAACAAAATTACAATCATTCAACATATGTTTCAATTAAAACTATAAGTGATAAAATATTGGGATGCACCATTTGATCATTTTCTTTGTCATTGTTACCTGGAATGGGAGTTTTATGCTTGGATACTTGTGGATAATATTGTCATCATAATTAGTTTTGTTGATTATATTTCATGGTTTTATATTATTTGCCAAGACTTATATATTTATTTACATTATTTCAGATATATGGGATAAAATTTTTGATATGTCATTCTTTGATTGATTTGTTGAGATAATGAATAGATATCATCTTTACTTACATTATGGATGGTCCAAATGTTTGATATGATGTCGTCACTATTATAATTTAGATACACTTTTTAAATTAGTTTAATATAAAATTTCACTTACTATTGCCATGTTATTTCCTTTAAATTTATAGAGATATCGCATTTTCGTAAGTAATACCATCCACTTCGAGAATCGAGCCAACTACTTAGGGAAGTAAGTAAGGAACATAATTTATATCTGATATGGGTTCAAGATTGTAATTCTTGTATCTCCTAGGGCCTTGGAATATTTTTTTGGCTATATCTCTTCTATGTTGCTTCCTAAACTTGGATATTTATTCTCTTCTCATCATATGGCAACATTAGAATGTTAAAAATGATACAACCTTTTTGATAAAATGGGCTTCTCTAACTTATGATTCTCAAATATATTATATAGGTGATCCATATTAAAATTTTAATAATTAAATTCCCTCTTACCTTCTCATGAAAAAGGGGTCAATTCCATTATTTCATCTTTCAACAAATCAAGCACACAAATAAAGTTTTGGTGCTTCTAAAACATACATGTTAATCAACATCTTATATTTGTAAGTATTATATTTTTGAAACCCTCATGTGCATGTTAAATACATATAATTTCACTACATATCACATTGATGGAACCTTGGAGATGAATCAATGGCACATGCTATAGTTTTTAGTCCTAAACTGAAACTTTTTTGTAGTGAAGAGACATGTTCTTTTCTTGTAACTAACATTTTCGACTCAAGGACCTCCAACTAAAATTAAATCACTTTGAATAGGAGTGAATAAGAAAATTACTTGTGATCCATAAACATAACCTCAAAATATAACTATATGCATGTTTTCAAAACTATTTAAGAGATTGGAAACACTAGCAATAGATGTTGTTAATGTTGAAGTTATGTTTGGAGATTTGCATATCCAGTGCTTCATGGAAGTAAAATGACACTGCCAACACATTTAGGGTGTTAGATAATATCTATTAACATTTTATTAGCCTTTGATCACACCTAGTCAAGTGACCCACTACCCCTTTTAGCCTCAATACTGCCCTTCCTAATATAATAAAATTACATTTTTTTAAGTTTCCTTTAAACTTGCAGAAAAAGGAAAATTTAAGTCATTTTGATGAACCCAAATAACCCTCAATTTTATTTTGAATCTATCTAATTTCACCCTATAACAAATTTACGTAACCTTGAATATAAATCTATGGCATATGTGGGAGTAATTAGTCCTAAAATGTAAAAAATTATAATGAAAAGACAAGTTCTTATCCTCAAAATGACATTTTCACCTTTGGGACCTATAGATGTAATTTAATAATGTGGAACACATATGAATATAAAAATCACATATGATATCATGATAATAAACTCCAAATCAATATCAATGTATGTTTTCACTATTGTTAGGAGCTTAGAGAAATTGACAAAAAAAATTGTCACCAATGAAGTGGTGATTGAAGATCTCCATCTTTAGTACTTCCTGGAAGGAAAATGGCACTTATAAAACATATAGGTGGTGGATAAAATCTATGATAATTTTATTTTCCTTATATCACACCATATTTAGTGACCCATGTTATGCACTCCGGCCTCAAGAACACCTTTTCCAATATGATAAAATTATAGAATTTAATAATAAATTAATATGCACAAAAAACATAAACCATAAGTCATTTTAAAAAATAGAAATAACCCTCATTTCATGTTAAATCCATCTAGTCTGAAATTATATCATGTTGATATAACCTTTATCATAAATCTACGGTACATGGTGTATTAATCAATATGGAAATGTATTTAATTTATAGTGAAGAGACAATTTCTTGTCTTCCAACTAACATTGTCATCTCCAAGACCTCTAAATGCAAGTCTATCACTTTAAACACATTTTTAAAAGAAAATGACAAATGATACCATGACCATATAATTTGTGTATTTAGAGCTATTCAGGAACTTGTAAACACTAAAAATAAATGTTGTCAATGTTAAAGTGTTAGTCGTATTTATCTACAACTAGTGATTTGTGGAATAACAATACCCTTTCTATAATAATAGAGTAATTTTATTAATATTATCTTAGCTTCAATAATATGAAATTATTTACTAATGGTGCCAACAACATAAAGGTGAAAGTTTAATTGGCACCAATAACCTACAATTTTTTTCTAGTAAGTAATTAAAAATAAAATTTACATGTAATTCCTACACAATTAATATAATTTGTTAAAATTTAAAAAAATCCAAATTTGACTACATAATGTACCTTGTAATTTTATTAATATAAGGAACTAAAATTGACTCTACTCTTGATAAAAGCAATAATAGCTTCATGTTTCGACTCACAAACTCTCCATATATTCTTCTTTAATAGCATCCCATCATATTTGAGCAACTAGATATTTATTGTAAGATTTGAATGTGAATAGTTTAGTATCTTCCTATGTTATAAAGTCTTTAAATAACCATATATTCAAAAAAATTATAGGATATCACCAAAGCTAAGTTCTATTGACTACCAAAGTCCCAATAGGATAGTCAATGTTTTCCACATCTATGACTCGATAATTCAATTTCTTTTTTCCTCTACACACTGACATATATAGTAATATGTTCCTTTTTCATTATCTTCATTAGTAATACCTGGAAAAACATAAAATTTATCATAGAAAAACTATTTATGATTATATTATCAAGATAGATAATGAGAATAAGTAGTACATAAGGATTAATATTCTACCCAATTTTAGTATATCAGATAAATGGTCAAACTCATGTGATAATGCCATATCTATAAGTTGTAATTCTTATCGAACCTGATATGTGTCGATTAGAATTAAAGGTCTATAGTTACATTAATCCACCCACTCCTATGACTAACAGTCACTCGAAACAAATTCCATTCATGTAAAATATAAACATGCAAAGTGTCTCATATGAATAATAAAAGAACCTATATTTTAGATATGGAATTATTGAAGCTCATTTGATCCAATTACGATCATATAATCCTCATAATTTGCAATTATTCTTCCTCCATCAACTAGAAATATCTACAAATAGTAAAAAAAAATTGATCACCATGGGGCTATTTTCTTACTATACCATTAAATAATGGTTTTGGCATCAATGAAATTAACACCATCTTCAAAATTTAACTCCTTTCTTATAATGACTCTTTTTACACATGCTCTAACACTAGCATGCTCATATTTTTCATACCCAACCTTAGTGAAACTAAAAGTATGTTTCATTCCAGTGGTAACATGAATCCTTCTCAACCCGTAAAACATCCATGCATTCTTGAATTATGATGTGAAATTATTTTATAAAATATAATTTTTTTTGAAACTAATGGTCTTCTTGGTCAACTTTTCATAGAACATATCAATACAACATTGCATAAAATTTTTACAATTTGATAAATCATCATTTACATTTAAATAGTGGTGCATTAATATTTTTTTCTCTTGTTATGTACTATAAAATGCATGCATGAATGTTATAAGCATAAATATGCAAACTTGTACTTATTTTGAATATTGTGACTAGAATTTTGATTATGGTTTAAATGTGTAATTCTTTGCAAAGTAAACTATTGAAATAATAAAAATATATAGGAAAGTGTCCCTGATTAGCTTTAAATATTCATCCAACAATTTATCCCTATGTGTGTACCTTATATACTCATAAGGAATTTAATCTACGAATTTAAACATAAATTTTAAAATGAGTATATGTTTTGTAAGAAGTTCGTAACTTTTAGATTCATTATCATCTTTTACTTGATATGTTATAGATTTTCATTTTCTCTAACCAATAAATTCTTGTCCAATTACACTTGTACTCTCCTCATAGATACAATTATTTAATTTTGGCAATTTGCCATAAATGCTACAATTTCCATCTAAACATGCTTTCTTATCAAAATAATAGATCATCTAGTCTTTCACAAAAAATGGTTAGAATAAATTCTCTTGCTGATTTTATGAAAACTTTCTTACCACACTCTTTAAAAGTGTTACATGCAAAGTACAACATATATGGTGAAAAAATCATAATGTAATGAAAATTCAACATGTTTCCTACAACAAGTGGTGCATGTGTGATTTATTTTTACATAAAATGGTTTGTATATGTCAAAATATATTTGACTAATATAAACTTTGAATGTTTTTATAAAAACTCAAACTACAATTAGGTTTGTCTAATTTTCAAAAAAAAAATTAGACACACTCCATGGTTATGATAACCAACTCTTATTTTCACTACATCATTTCTATTGGGTAAAAATATTGTATTATCTTTAAAATATTATGCAAGTAAATATTTGATAGTATCGAGTATAACATTTTTGTTTCATGGGAGTATACCTAAGAATTCATAGTGATTATTAATATTGGTATCATTAAGTTTTCTAAGTATTCCAATTACTTTCATTACTATTTATATATATATATATGACCACTTACTATACAGGTCATAATTATATGTCGGGAAACATTACGATCTTTGCTTTATATTTTTACACCTATAATATGATATAAATTATGTATATTTTAAATAATTTGCTTATCTTTGACATACATGTTAGATGCTCTTACTCATAGGGTGTGCATTGTATGTCTCATCTTAATCAATTTCATCAATGAAATAAACAATCAACATTTTTGACTATCAAATTATAATTTCTCCATGAAATTATCCCAAATTATTTCATCTAGTATTCTTGAATTATGGCTAGATAATTTTCTATGCATTAATTTTATAATGTTTTCATAAAATTAAATTAAGTACTTTCCTTTTCTATGCAAAATCTTAGAGGTGTTATAGATGGTGGAATTTGATGAGAGGGTATTTCGATATCCTTATGTTCACTACTAGCTTCTTCTTTATTACTTTTCATTTTTACTAGTGTTTTCATGGGATTTTATTACTTGTTAATTTCACCATTCTATGTTTCCATGTAATTTTCCTTGTTCTTAGGGGTAAATTGTCATGCAAAGATTTATTATCAATAAAAAAATAAAAAACCTACATTTAATGTGGACATGCGACATCATTTGGAATTATAGGTAAACATTCATCATTATTGTAAAACCTTCATCATACTTTGTTGTGTTGATCAACTTTCTATGTATAATTTGGATAAATTTATTATTGTAAAACTAATTTTTTTTTGTATGGTCTTATTTAAATATGATCACCTTTAATATTTCCTTCATGTAATTGTAAAAACAAAATTACAATCATTCAACATATGTTTCAATTAAAACTATACGGGATAAAATAGTATAATGTTTGAGATAGATGCGTATATTAGTGCGAAGTTCCTCTCATTATTGGGATACACCATTTGATAATTTTATTTGTGATCCTTACCTGGAATGGGAGTTTTATGTTTGGATACTTGTGGATAGTATTGTCATCATAATTAGTTATTTGATTATATTTCATGATTTTATATTATGTGCCAAGACTTATATATTTCTTTAAATTATTTCATGATATATGGGCTAAATTTTTTGAGATGTCATTCTTTGATTGATTTGTTGAGATAATGAATAGATACCATCTTTACTTACATTATTGATGGTCCAAATGTTTGATATGATGTTGTCACTATTATAGTTTGGATACACTTTTTAAATTAGTTTAATATAAATTTTTACTTATTATTCCCATTTTATATTCTTTAAATTTCTAGAGATATCGCATTTTTATAAGTAATACCATCCACTTCGCCAATCTTGCCAACTACTTAGGGAAGTACATAAAGAACATCATTTATATCTGATATGGTTTCAAGATTGTAATTGTTATATCTCCTAGGGCCTTCAAATATTTTGTTGGTTATATCTCTTCTATGTTCCTTCCTCAACTTGGCTATTTATTCTCTTCTCATCATATGCCAACATTAGAATGTTAAAAATGATACAACCTTTTTGATAAAATGGGCTTCTCTAACTTATGATTCTCAAATATATTTTATAGGTGATCTATATTAAAATTTTAATAATTAAATTCCCCCTTACCTTCTCATGAAAATGGGGTCAATTCCATTGCTTCATCTTTCAACAAATCAAGCACACAAATAAATTTTAGGTGCTTCTAAAACATACATGTTAATCAACATCTTAGATTTGCAAGTATCATATTTGTGAAACCATCATGTCAATGTTAAATACATATAATTTCACCACATATCACATTTATGGAACCTTTGAGATAAATCCATGGCACATGCTATAGATTTTAGTTCTAAACTGAAACTTTTTGTAGTGAAGAGACAAGTTTTTTTCTTGTAACTAACATTTTTGACTCAAGGACCTCCAACAAAAATTACATCACTTTGAATACGAGTGAATAAGAAAATTACATGTGATCCACAAACACAACCTCAAAATCTAACTATATGCATGTTTCTAAAACTATTTAAGAGATTGGAAACACTAGCAACAAATGTTGTTAATGTTGAACTTATGGTTGGAGATTTGCATCTCCAGTGCTTCATGGAAGTAAAATGACACTGCCAACACATTTAGCGTGTTAGATAATATCTAGTAACATGTTATTAGCCTCTGATCAAACCTCGTCAAGTGACCCACTACCCCTATTAGCCTCAAGATTGCCCTTCAATGTTTCCTTCAAACTTGCAGAAAAAGGAAAATTTAAGTAATTTGGATGAACCCAAATAACTCTCAATTTTATTTTGAATTTATATATATAATGTCACCCTATAACACATTTTCATAACCTTGAATATAAATCTATGGCATATGCAGTAGTAATCTGTCCTAAAGTGTAAAAAATTATAATGAAAAGACAAGTTCTTGTCATCAAAATGACATTTTCAACTTCGGGAACTATAGATGTAAATTAATCATGTGGAACACATATGATTATAAAAATTACATGTGATACCATGATAATAACCTCAAAATCAATATCAATGTATGTTTTCAGTATTGTTTAGGAACTTAGAAAAACTGACAAATTTTTTTGTCCCCAATGAAGTGGTGATTGAAAATCTCCACCTTTAGTACTTCATGGAAGGAAAATGGAACTTATAAGACATATAGGTAGTGGATAAAATCTATGATAATTTTATTATCCTTATATCACACCTTGTTTAGTGACCCATGTTATGTATTAAGGCCTCAAGATCACCTATCCCAATATGATAAAATTATAGAATTTAATAATAAATTCATATTCACATAAAACATAAACCATAAGTCATTGTAATGAATAGAAATAACCATCATTTCATGTTAAATACCTCTAGTCTCAAATCATATCATGTTGATGGAACTTTTGAGATTAATCAATTGTACATGGTGTATTAATGAATATGGAAATCCATTTATTTTATAGTGAAGAGACAATTTATTGTCTTCCAACTAACATTTTCATCTCCAAGACCTCTAAATGCAAGTCTATCACTTTAAACACATTTTTAAAAGAAAATGACCATTGATACCATGACCATATAATTTGTGTATTTAGAGCTATTCAGGAACTTGTAAACACTGAAAATAAATGTTGTCAATGTTAAAGTGTTAGTTGTATTTATCTACCACTGGTGATTTGTGGAATAACAATACCCTTTATATAATAATAGAGTAATTTTATTAAGATTATCTTAGCTTCAATAATATGAAATTATTTCTAATGGTGCCAACAACATAAAGGTGAAAGTTTAATTGGCACCAATAACCTACAATTTTTTTTCTAGTAAGTAATTAAAAATAAAAGTTATATGTACTTCCTACACAATTAATAAAATTTGTTAAAATTAAAAACAAATCTAAATTTGACAACACAATGCACCTTGTAATTTTAATAAAATGAGCAACTAAAATTGACTCTACTCTTGATAGTAGCAATAATAGCTTCATGTTCTGACTCAAAAACTCTCCATATTTTCTTGATTAATGGCATCCCATCATATTTGAGCAACTAGATATTTATTGTAAGAATTGAATGTGAATAGTTTAGTATCCTCCTATGTGTCACAAAGTATTTAAATAACCATATATTCAAAACAATTATAGGATATCATCAAATCAAAGTTCTATTGACTACCAAAGTCCCAATAGGATAGTCAATGTTTTCCACATTTATGACTTGGTAATTCAATTTCTTTTTTCCTCTACACACTGACATAAATAGTAATATGCCCCTTCTTCATTATCTTCATCAATAATAATTGAAAAACATAACATTTATCATAAAAAACTATTTATGATTATATTATCAAGATAGATAATGAGAATAAGTAGTACACAAGGATTAATATTTTAACCTATTTTAGTAGATCAAATAAATGGTCAAACTCATGTGATAATGCCATATCTATAAGTTGTAATTCCTATGGAACCTGATATGTGTCGATTAGAATTAAAGTTCTTTAGTTACATTTATCCACCCAATGATATGACTAACAATTATTCCAAATAAATTCCATTCATGTAAAATAGAAACATGCAAAGTGTCTCACATGAATACTAAAAGAACCTATATTTTAGATATGGAATGATTGAAGCTCATTTGATCCAGTTACGATCATATAATCCTCATAATTTGTAATTATTCTTCCTTCATCAACTAGAAATACTTAAAAATAGTAAAAAAATTGAGCACCATGGATTATTTTCTTGCTATACCATTAAACAATGGTTTTGGCATCACTGAAAT
Source organism: Torreya grandis (assembly GCA_037957365.1). NCBI lineage: Eukaryota > Viridiplantae > Streptophyta > Pinopsida > Cupressales > Taxaceae > Torreya > Torreya grandis. The sequence goes on along the minus strand of JARHVA010001499.1, from coordinate 3,311,462 downwards.
TAACAAAATCTTCAAAATTCAACTCCTTTCTTATAATGACTCTTTTTACACATGCTCTAACACTAACATGCTCATATTTTTCATGCCCAACCTTAGTGAAACTAAAAGTATGTTTCATTCTAGTGGTAACATGAATCCTTATCAACCCATAAAACATCCATGCATTCTTGAATTATGATGTGAAATTATTTTATAAAATATAATTTTTTTTGAAACTAATGGTCTTCTTAGTCAACTTTTCATAGAACATATCAATACAACATTGCATAATTTTTTTACAATTTGATCAATTGTCATTTACATTTAAATACTAATTCATTAATATTTTTTTTATCTTGTTCCATACTATAAAGTCCATGCATGAATGCTATATGCATAAATATGCAAACTTGTACTGATTTTGAATATTGTGACTGTAATTCTAATTATCGTTCAAATGTGTAATTCTTAGCAAACTAAACTAATGAAATAATAAAACTATGTAGGAAAGTGTCCTTGCTTAACTTTAAATATTCATCAAGCCATTTATCCCTATGTGTGTACCTTATATACTCATAAGGAATTTAATCTACGAATTTGAACATAAATTTTAAAATGAGTATATGTTTTGTAAGAAGTTGACAACTTTTAGATTCTTTGTCATATTTTACTTGATATGTCATAGATTTGCATTTTCTCAAAGCAAAAAATTCTAGTCCAATTACACTTGTACTCTCCTCATAGATACAATTATTCAATTTCAGAAATGGGACATAAATGCTACAATTTCCATCCAAACATGCTTTCTTATAAAAATAAAAGATCATCTAGTCTATCACAAAAAATGGTTAGAATAAATTCTCTTGTTGATTTTATCAAAACTTTCCTACCACACTCTTTACAAATGTTGCATGTAAAGCACAACATATATGGTGAAAAAATCATAATGCAATGAAAATGAAACATGTTTCCTATAACAAGTGGTGTATGTGTGATTTATTTTTACATAAAATGGTTTGCCTATATCAAAATATATTTGACTAATAGAAAAAATTTAAACTTTCTATAAAAACATAGAGTATAATTAGGTTTGTGTAATTTTCAAAAAATGTTTTAGATGTAGTTCATGGTTATGATAACCAACTCTTATTTTCACTACATCATTTGTATTGGGTAAAAATATTGTATTATATTTAAAATATTATGCAAGTAAATATTTCATAGTATCGACTACAACCTTTTTGTTTCATGGAAGTATACCAAAGAATTCCTAGTGCTTATTACTATTGTTATCATTAGGTCTTCTACGTATTCTAATTACTTTCATTATTATTATATATATATATATATATATATATATATATATATATATATATATATATATATATATATATATATATATATGACCACGTACTATACAAGTCATAATTATATGTTAGGAAACATTACAATCTTTGCTTTATTTGTTCACACCTACAATATGATATACATCATGTATATTCTCAGTAATTTACTTATCTTTGACATACATATTAGGTGCTCTTATTCATAGGGTGTGCATTGTTTGTCTCATCTTAATCAATTTCATCAATGAAATAAAAAATGAACATTTTTTACTATCAAATTATAATTTCTCCATGAAATTATCCTAAATTATTTCAGCTAGTATTCTTGAATTGTGGTTAAATAATTTTCTATGCATTAGTTTTATAAGGTTTTCATCAAATTAAATTAAGTACTTGCCTTTTCTATGCAAATTCTTAGAGGTGTTATAGATGGTGGAATTTGATGAGAGAGTATTTCCATATCATTATGTTCACTACTAGATTTTTTCTTATTACTTTTCATTTCTACTAGTGTTTTCATGGGATTTTATTACTTGTTAATTTCATCATTCTATGTTTCCATGTAATTTTCCTTTTTCTTAGGGATAAATTATCCTGCATAGATTTATCATCAATAAAAAAAATAAAAATCATACTTTGAATGTCGACATGCAACATCATTTGGAATTATAGGTAGATATTCATCATTATTGTAAAACTTTCATCATACTTTGTTGTGTTGGTCAACTTTATATGTATAATTTGGATAAAGTTATTATTGTAAAACTAATTTTTTTTTGTATGGTCATATTTAAATATGATCATATTTAATATTTCCTTCATGTAATTATAAAAACAAAATTACAATCATTCAACATATGTTTCAATTGAAATTATAAGGGATATAATAGTATAATGTTTGAGATAGATTCATATATTAGTGCGAGGTTCCTCTCATTATTGGGATACACCATTTGATAATTTTATTTGTGATCCTTACCTGGAATTGGAGTTTTATGCTTGGATACTTGTGGATAGTATTGTCATCATAATTAGTTTTGTTGATTATATTTCATGGTTTTATATTATGTGCCAAGACTTATATATTTCTTTAAATTATTTCATGATTTATGGGCTAAAATTTTTGAGATGTCATTTTTTGATTGATTTGTTGAGATAATGAATAGATACCATCCTTACTTACATTATGGATGGTCCAAAAGTTTGATATGATGTCGTCACTATTATAATTTGGATACACTTTTTACATTAGTTTAATATAAATTTTCATTTATTAGTCCCATTTTATATTCTTTAAATTTTTAGAGATATCGCATTTTCATAAGTGATACCATCCACTTCGACAATCTTGCCAACTACTTAGGGAAGTACATAAAGAACATCATTTATATCTAATATGGGTTTAAGATTGTAATTGTTGTATCTCATAGGGCCTTCAAATATTTTTTTGGTTATATCTCTTCTATCTTCCTTCCTCAACTTGGCTATTTATTCTTTTCTCCTCATATGCAAACATTAGAATATTAAAAATGATACAACCTTTTTGATAAAATGGGCTTCTCTAACTTATGATTGTCAAATATATTGTATAGGTGATTCATATTAAAATTTTAATAATTAAATTCCCCCTTACCTTCTCATGAAAATGGGGTCAATTCCATGTTTCATTTTTCAACAAATCAAGCACACAAATAAATTTTAGGTGCTCCTAAAACATACATGTTAATCAACATCTTAGATTTTCAAGTATTATATTTGTGAAACCCTAATGTTCATATTAAATACATATAATTTCACCACATATCACATTGATGGAACCTTTGAGATGAATCCATGGCACATGCTATAGTTTTTAGTCCTAAAATGAAACTTTTTATAGTAAAGAGACAAGTTCTTTTCTTGTAACTAACATTTTTGACTCAAGGACCTCCAACTAAAATTACTTCACTTTGAAAAGGAGTGAATAATAAAATTACATGTGATCCATAAACACAACCTCAAAATCTAACTATATGCATGTTTCTAAAACTACTTAAGACATTGGAAACACTAGCAATAGATGTTGTTAGTGTTGAAGTTATGGTTAGAGATCTACATCTCCAGTGCTTCATGGAAGTAAAATGGCACTACCAACACATTTAGGGTGTTAGATAATATCTAGTAACATTTTATTATCCTCTGATCAAACCTGGTCAAGTGACCCACTAACCCTTTTAGCCTCAAGACTGCCCTTCCCAATACAAGAAAATTACATTTTTTAAAGTTTTCTTCAGTCTTGCAGAAAAAGGAAAATTTAATTCATCTAGATGAACCCAGATAACCCTCAATTTTATTTTGAATATTTCTAATTTCACCATATAACACATTTACGTAAGCTTGGAGATAAATCTATGGCATATGTTATAGGAATCAATCCTGAAATGTAAAATTTTTACAATGAAAAGACAAGTTCTTGTCCTCAAAATGACATTTTCACCTTCGGGACCTATAGATGTAAACTAATCATATAGAACACATATGAATATAAAAATTACATGTGATACCATGAGAATAACCTCCAAATCAATATCAATGTATGTTTTCACTATTGTTTAGGACCTTAGAAAAACTGACAGACTTTTTTGTCACCAATGAAGTGGTGATTGAATATCTCTACCTCTAGTGCTTCATGGAAGGAAAATGGCACTTATAACACATCTAGGTGGTGGAAAAAATCTAGGACAATTTTATTGTCCTTATATCACACCTGATTTAGTGACCCATGTTATGCATTCAGGCCTTAAGAACACCCTTCCCAATATGATAAAATTATAGAATTTAATAATAAATTCATATGCACATAAAACATAAACCATAAGTCATTTTAATGAATAGAGATAACCCTTATTTCATTTTGAATCCCTCTAGTCTTAATCATATCATGTTGATGGAACCTTTGAGATGAATCTATGGTAAATGGTGTATTAATCAATATGGAAATGCATTTCTTTTATAGTGAAGAGACAATTTATTGTCTTCCAACTAACATTTTCATCTCCAATACCTCTAAATGCAAGTTGATCACTTTAAACACATTTTTATAAGAAAATGACGAATGATACCATGACCATATGATTTGTATATTTAGAGCTATTCAGGAACTTGTAAACACTGAAAATAAATGTTGTCAATGTTAAAGTGTTAGTTGTATTTCTCTACCTTTGGTGATTAATGGAATAATAATGCCATTTCTATAATAATAGAGTAATTTTATTAATATTTTTTTAGCTTTAAGGATATTAAATTATTTACTAATGATGCCAAAAACATAAAGGTGAAAGTTTAATTGGCACCACTAAGCTACAAGTTTTTTCTAGTAAGTAATTAAAAATAAAATTTATAAGTACTTCCTACACAATTAATAAAATTTGTTAAAATTCAAACAATATAAATTTGACAACACAATGTACCTTGTAATTTTAATGAAATGAGCCACAAAATTTGACTCTACTCTTGATAGTGGCAACAATAGCTTCATTTTCTAACTCAAAATATCTCCATAGATTCTTCTTTAATGGCATCCCATCATATTTGAGCAACTAGATATTTATTGTAAGAATTGAATGTGAATAGTTTATTATCTTCCTATGTTTAACAAAGTCTTTAAATAATCATGTATTCAAATTTTTTATAGGATATTGTCAAAGCCAAGTTCTATTGACTACCAAAGTCCCAATAGGATAGTCAATGTTTTCCACATCTATGACTCAGTAATTCAGTTTATTTTTTCCTCTACACACTGACAAAAATAGTAATATTTTCCTTATTTATTATCTTCATCATTAATAACTTAAAAAACATAACATTTATCAAATAAAAACTATTTCTAATTATATTACCAAGATAGATAATGAGAATAAGTAGTACATAAGGATTAATATTCTACCTAGTTTCAGCAGATCAGATAAATGGTCAAACTCATGTGATAATTCCATAACTATAAGTTATAATTATTATGGAACTTGATATGTACTAATTATAATTAGAGGTCTATAGTTCCATTCATCTACCCACTTCTATGACTAACCCTCATTCCAAAAAAATTCCATGCATGTAAAATAGAAACATGCAAAGTGTCTCATATGAATAGTAAAAGAACCTATATTTTAGATATGTAATGATTGAAGCTCATTTTATCCATTTAAAATCATATAATCCTCATAATTTGTAATTATTCTTCCTCCATCCACTAGAAATATCTACAAATAGTAAAAAGAAATTGAGAACCATGGGTTATTTTCTTACTATACCATTGAACAATGGTTTTGGCATCAATGAAATTAACACCATATTAAAAATTCAACTCTTTTATTGTAATGACTCTTTTTACACATGATCTGACACTATCATGCTCATATTTTTCATGCCCAGCCTTAGTGAAACTAAAAGTATGTTTCATTCTAGTGGTAACATGAATCCTGCTCAACCAGTAAAACATCCATGCATTCTTGAATAATGATGTGGAATTATTTTGCCAAATATAATGTTGTTTGAAACTAATGGTCTTCTTAGTCATATTTCCATAGAACATCTCAAAACAACCTTGCATATAATTTTTACAATTTGATCAATCATCACTTACATATAAAAACTACTACATTAATATTTTTTTTTTAATCTTGTTCTATACTATAAAGTGCATGCATGAATTCTATATTCATAAATATGAAAACTTGTACTAATTTTGAACATTGTGATTAAAATTATAATTATGGTTTAAATGTTTAATTATTATCAAAGTCAACTACTAAAAGAATAAAAATATGTAGGAAAGTTTCCTTGCTTAACTTTAAATATTCATACAACCACTTATCCTTATGTGTGTACCTTGTATACTTATAATCAATTTCATCTATGAATTTGAACATAAATTTTAAAACTAGTATTTGTTTTGTACCAAGCTCAAAACTTTTAAATTATTTGTCATCTTTTACTTTATATGTCATAGATTTGCATTTTCTCAAACCAACAAATTCTTTTCCAATTACACTTATACTCTCCTCATAGATATAATTATTTAATTTTGGGAATCAGCCATAAATGATACAATTTCCATCCAAACATGCTTTGTTATAAAAATAATAGATCATCTAGTCTTTCAAAAACATGGTTAGATTAAATTTTCTTGTTGATTTTATTAGAACTCTCCTACCACACTCTTAAAAAATGTTGCATGAGAAGTACAACATATATGGTGAAAAAATCATGATGCAATAAAAATTAAACATGTTTCCTACAACAACAAGTGGTGTAAGTGTGATTTATTTTTACATAAAATGGTTTGTCTATATCAAAATATATTTGACTAATAGATATTTGTGGATGTTTTTGGAAAAAATTAGAGTACAATTATGTTTATCTCATTTTCAAAAAATGTTTTGGATGCAATTCATGGTTTTGATAACCAACTCTTATTTTCACTACATCACTTGTATTGGGTAAAAATATTGTATTATCTTTAAAATATTATTCAAGTAAATATTAGAGAGTATCGACTATAACCTTTTTATTTCATGGAAGTATAATAGAGAATTCCTAGTTCTTATTAATATTGCTATCATTAAGTCTACTACATATTCTAATTACTTTCATTATTATTTTTATATTTATGTTCAATTCTTGAATTATTTTGTAAATTAAGCATTTTCTCCTTATTTGACCACTTAATATATAAGTTGTAATTATACGTTAGGAAACATTACAATCTTTAATTTATTTTTTCACACCTACAATTTGATATACAACATGTATATTTTCAAAATTTTATTTGTCTTTGACATACATATTATATGCTCTTATTCATAGGTTATGCATTGTATGTCTCATCTTAATCAATTTCATCAATGAAATAAACAATCAACATTTTTGACTATCAAATTATAATTTCTCCATGAAATTATCCAAAATAATTTCAGCTAGTATTCTTGAATTATGGTTAGATATTTTACTATGCATTAGTTTTATAATGTTTTCATAAAATTCAATTAAGTTCTTGCCTTTTTTATGCAAATTCTTGTAGGTGTTATAGATTGTGGAATTTAATGAGAGGGTATTTCCATATACTTATGTTCACTACTAGCTTCTTTCTTTTTACTTTTCATTTTTACTAGTGTTTTCATGGGATTTTATTCCTTGTTAAATTCATCGTTCTATGTTTCCATGTAATTTTCCTCATTCTTAGGGGTAAATTATCATGCATATATTTATCATCAACAAAATAAATTGACCCCAAAATTACATCATATTTAGTCAAAATTAGGATCATAAGGATTAATTTTCCCAAATCATATTTGTAATTTCACCAATTAACTAAATGGATGAATTCATGTGACAAAATTAGAGTTAATTAATCCCCAAGTCATGTCCTACTCTTTTAGTTGGGTTTAAGGGTTTCTAATTGTCCCACATTTCCCCCATGATTAAATTTATAGACTACTTGGTTTATGTTTTTATGATAATGGGGTTAATTGACCCCTAAATTACATGTTATATGATCAAAATTAGATCATGGGGTTCATTTAAATCCAACATGCATCACTAATTGTAACAATTAACTAATTGGGTCAATATGTTAGGAAATATGAGTTAATAAAACCCCAATCAAATTATAGACTCACTTTTAAGTTCAAGGGGTTCAGATCAAGCCCTATTTACCTTCATGTTTACATTTGTGATCAAATTACATGTTAATTAAGCCATATGTTCCATCCTATACAATCGATTGAGCCATGAATTAGGTTCATAACATTAAATTTATAGTAAATTACATCCCTAACTATACCAATTACCTAATTGGATCAATTCAAGATGGATTCAGAGTTAATTTAGCACCAAATCATGCCCTAATCTTGTAGTTAGGTTAAAGTTGCTCAAATTGGCCCTAGTTTCCTTCATGATTGAATTAGTGGATAGTTTTGTTTATTTTATTTTGATATTATGGCTAATTAACACCCCAAAATACATATTTATTAGTTATAATTATGTTCATAGGGTTTTATTTTGTCTATCTTGCATCATTACTTGTATCAATTAACTAATTAGTTCAATATGCTAGGAAATATGAGCTAATTTCTAGCCCCATTCACATGTCAGACTTTAAGTTAGGTTTAATTTGTTCATTTTAACCCAAATTACCTTCAAGTTTTCATTTTATATAAAATTAGTATTTAGGGTTTGGGGTTTAGGGATATAATAATTGACTAATTGAGTGAATATGTTAAAGAATATGACTTAATTTAACTTCAAATTAAATTCCATACTTATTGTTAGGTTAAATGGGCTGATAATTGACCTAGTTACCTTCATGATTACATTTTTGATAATATTAAGGTTAATTAAGCCATATATTAATTCTTATATAATTTATTGAACCATATATTTGGTACACTGGGCTCAATTTGGTCCAAATTGTGTCTATAGTTACACCAATTGACTAAGTAGATAAGTTCATGATGGTATTAGATTGCATTAAAAAAATAGAGAGAAGAAACATAGTAATATATGTAGAATTATTATTTTTAATAGAAAAATTTAAACAAAAATATAAGTATAATAGATGTATATATTTTATCTTTGTGCATCTATTCTTTACATGTGCATATTTTGTTTTGTATATAATTTTTTTGGGTAAACAGAGAACAATCAAAATTTTCCATTTATTTTCCAAAAAAATTAGTAATAGATCTTTTTATTTCTAAAAAAATGGTATTATTGCCTCTCCCATTTGCATTTATCTCCATCAAATTAGTATCAAATTTAACATGGTTTCTATCAGTAGAAACTTGTGGCAAAAACCAACCATGCTTGATGGTAAAAAATATGATGTTTTTTTTTTATCAAAGTGAAAACATTATTCTACTCTCATGAGTTGTGGGAGATTGATAAAGGAGGACACACATACACAGGTAACCATTAGTCATCTAATGCACTCACACAAGCACAAAGGAAAATGTTAATGGAAGATAGGAAGAAGGATGCAAATGTGTTTACATTTATAAGGCATTGGGTGGTTAAATGTTTTCAAGGATAAGAAAAACTAATAATTTAAAGAAATCATAGGATATATTTTAAAATAAATACCAAGAGAATGATATTATGAAGTTTATCAAACTACAGTTACTGAGGAGAGATTTTGAAACCTTGCAATTGAGATAATATGAGTTAATTAATGAATATTTTACTAGAACTATGAGCATAGTTATCTAAATTAAGGGTAATGGAGATTTTATATAGGAACATATGATAATATATAACATCCTCTTGAATATTCCTATGATTTTTTTACCATTTTATGTTTATGATATAATATTTCAAGGACTTAAAATTTTTCTTTTCATGAGTTTATTGGTTCATTATAAACCTATGAACATAGATGAATAGGGAAGACAACTCTTCTCATGAACATGTATTAAAATCAAATGTTAGTGTGATAGGTGTAGGGATAAGAAGTTAAAATCATTGGAATAGGTACATTTAGTAATAGCTACGAAGGAGGAAGACATAGTTATTTAGAATCATAAGGAATAGGAAGTAATAGTAACATTTGTAGAGGAAGTTATTCAGAAAGGTATGATAAATCAAATGTCCAATGTTTTCACTATTGAAAATATGGACACTATGTAAGTGAACCTATGAAAAAGGAATAAAATATGAATATAATAAATGAAACTTTTACCCAAGTAAATGAATTTGAAGCTGATAGGAATGAAACGAGTGGCAATCTATTTATCATTTGAATCATAGTTGTGAAAAGCAACATTGAAATATGGTGTTGAGAATTTAGTATTAGTTTCCATTTATAATATTAAATGTCAAATTATCCCTCAAAAACACTCAATTCAATTGGAGCTACCATTTCCACAATTTGCACCCATATAATTTTCCATAATGAAAATTTTGAAGACCCTAGGCCAGATGATGTATGTGGTAAAAATCACCCCTTAGAGGGAATTATCAAGATGGCATAGGATCATTCAAATGCCAATTAAATTCCCAATATAAATAATTAATTTATTACACCACATCCTACCTATATAGACCCCAACCAATTTGAATAATAGGGATAAATCATCCTACCTCACTAGGTTAAAGAGTTATATGGCTAGAAAAATGATAGACAAAATTTTGTCCTTACAGAGTTACCCATAGTCTCTACTAATTTCGATAGTAAAATTTATACAATTCATAGGATGAGAAAGAGTAAAGTGTTAAACACTATCACTAGGGAGAAAGTAGTGTTTGAACAAAGAGAAAACATGTTCCCCTAGGCTGATAATACCAAATAGAGTTTTAATTACTCTAATGAATATGTATAGAATTTTTTTATTTCATGGATTCATCTATGGAGGCCATGAAATAAATTTTTAAAATGTAAGAGTAATCACAATAGATCCTTATATAAATACATATCGTTCATGCTCCCAAAGAAATTATAGACAATGTCCAAAGTGTAGCCACAAGGTTTCACCATGTTTTGAGTATAATTTGAGTCTACAGGAGAGAGTCCAAGACTGAAAGGGTAAAACTGTTAAAAATTTTGCACCAATAACAAAAATTTGGAAAGAAACTCAACTTACTAGTTCAATGCATGAGAAATAATGAATATAATCACCTGAACCTAATTTTATCCCATGATGTTGCATGGGCTTTGGGTTATGTGATTTCAAAGAGGGATGATCACTTTAATTGGCATACATAGCTGAAAGGCTTGATAAAATAGTCCTAATTTTGGATCACTTTTGAAGGTAGTTATGGATAGATTTAAGAAGGAAGTGTAAGGGATTGTTTATAAAATTAATTGAAAAAATTATAGATAATCAATTTTAGTAAATACAAATTAATTAAGATTCAAAACAATGGATAGGGGTTCCAGGCCTTGGAAATAGAGAGTATAAGGTTAAGGAGTGAAGATATCAAAATATATAAGTTTTGTATGCTTAATTTTACTATTATGAATAAAGAATTTGAAACTACTTATACATTATTTGAGAAGATCAAGGTTGCAAAAGAGACTCACAAGTCAGCACCAAACACATAATGAATAATAACTATTTCCATATCATCACAAGGCCTAAAGTTTTTTGGATATGAAATAATATATACTCTTATGGGACTAGTTTTGATTCTTCAGGGGACCACAACTTCTACCACCATTACATTAGTTCAAACATGTGTCATGCAATTAATGTCATCTTTCCATGGTGACACATCATCACCACATTAAACATATATGCATATTTTTCATTTTGTAAACTATGTTGCGAATAGTGGTTCCAAATTTAATGGCATAAATGTTTTATATTTTGGATGGGGATCTTATTTATATACACACATCTCATACATGCATACTATACATGAAATTTTGACAAACAATTCTATAATTAGAAATGTAAATTAAGACATAACTTAGAGGATGAGGTATACCCTCCCCAAGCCTATATATATTTATATATTCGTAATCCTAAAGGGAGGAGAATTTGGGTTGTTAAGATTAGTAAGAAATTGTAAGGATTGTTCAATAATTGGTCTTGATGTGCAAATATTGTTCTTCTCTAGTTTTGTGAGTTTTTAAAATAAGTGTCATCAATTTGGTATCTTAGTCTTTAGACTGTGTATGAACATTATATTTTTAAAATTATTCATATTATGCAGTACATAATTTGAATGCTTTATGTAATAATCATAACATCCATTTTTAGATATACAATTTTAGTCTTACAAATGCAACAACCTTTGATTATGTACACTAAAGTTAATTATATATTGGATTCTATAAGATGTTAAATATTTTTTATTATCTATGTGCTAACAGTAACATATAGTAAGCATTGGTTTCTAATTTGTTATCCAACCCTGAGTTCAAGATCCAACATAGAAGGGTTTTCATCTTGGTTGATTTATAAACCTTCTTATCTGCCCTTCCCTTCTTTCTTTTTTACTTTATTTTGATCATTAAACATTATGTTAGACTTATCATCAATATATCCATATCAATTAGGATTAGACCCACATAATATCTAAACCATCTGAGGCAAACAAATACATTGTTTATCATTATTCTTGCACTAGGTTATTTATAAAACTCAATACCTATAACTCATGCCTTAGAGTGAATATTTCTTCATCAATCTTGAAATGTCAGAAGCTACACCATAATGTTCCTTGGTGTATATAAAAAATAGAAAGTGGCGTCAAATTATTTTTTGGGCATGTTTGATAATGTAACTCATGGAAATAACCACCTATGTTTGATAGGAAAATTATGTTGTTTGGTTCATCAAAATAAAATATATATTTTTCTCTCATGATTTTTGAGATCTAGTTGAAGGATGATATACAAAGGTGGCTAAACAAGCTCCATTAAATTCACTCACACAAGCTTAAATGAACATATTAAAAAAATAGAAAGAAGGATGTAAACGTTTTGAGATACATTCATATGGAATTGAGTGATTCCATCTTCCCAAGGATATAAACAACTACTCAATCCAATAAATCATGGGATATCTTACATTATTCATACCAAGGGAGCGATAAGGTAAATTTAATTAAGATTAAACTATTATGGAGAGAATATCAAACCATAAAATGAGTGAATATGATGCCATTGATGACTTTTTTACCAAAACTATGATCATAGTAAATGAAACAAAGACCAATGGATATGTTATAGAGGATCATAAGATAATAGAGAAGGTATTAAGGAGTATTCTTATGGATTTTAATCCTATTTTATTAGCAATATATATTACAAGGACCTAAAAAACGAATAACTAATGAGCTAATGGGTTCATTTAAAATCCATGAACATTGGCTAAAAATTACAATCAACTTGTCTCTTGAATAAGCCTCTAAATCAAATGTGACTATGGTAGGGAGGGAGAGAGCAGTAGACATCATAAGAGGAGGTAGTTTTTTCAACACTCTTGAAGAAGTAATGCATAACCATATGGAATCAAAATTAAGAGGGTGAGAAAGAAGCTTCACCAGTTCTCCATGAGGTTTTTCACAAAGGTATGATAAATCTAATATCTAATGTCATTATTATAAAATAAATAGACATTATTCTAGTGAAATTATGAAAAATAAATATGACATGAATATAAAAAATACAAATTTAGCTAAAGTAATGAAAGAATAAAAAGATAGGAATGAATAAACTAACAATTTGTTTATGACTTGCACCATAGATGAGCAAATCAATAATGAAATATGATATTAGATAGTGGTTATAATAACCACATGAGTGGGAACAAAGAAATGTTTAGTATCATGGATGAATTAGTAGGATATAAAGTTAATAGTGGTAATAATGATAAGATCCTTATTGTGGGGAAAGGATGTATCTCCATTCAGACCAAGTAATGTGATAATGTGTAGATTTAGGCTTTCTATAATCTCCCATGATTGAATCATAACCTCATCAACATTGGGCAGCTAGTCCAAAATGGATATGGAGTTAAATTATATTATGGATAATGTATAAAATTTATTATAAATAGTATCAATAGGCAAATTACAATTTTACAAATGATAAAGAATATGATTTTTTAATTATGAATGTAAAATGAGTTGTTTGCAGAATTTAAAATTGCTATAATGGATAAATATAATATATGGCCCCTTAAATATGGTCACTTAAGCTTTAGTCACCTGAATATTATTTATAAAAAATATATGGTAGGATGAATTACTTAAATTGAACAGCCCAACAAATTTTAGGAGGGTTTCATAGTGGGTAAGTCATGGAGATAAAAGGATCTAATTCAATTGATAAATTTAAATTTATATGTTTTCATTAAAAACCTCTCTAAATATAAAAAAAATATTTCATTACATTAATATATGATTTCATTCAAAACACTTGGGTCTACCTATTAAATCATAAATATGAGGCATTTCATATCTTCAAGCAATACAAGGCCATCATTGAAAAATAGAATGTCACTGTATAAATATCATGATAATAGATAGAGATGGAGAATACAATTCTAAGTAATATCTAAATTTAAGGATAATAGCATCAAAAATTAGTTTACAGAAATGCACACATCGTAGGAAAATGATTTATTATAATTTAAAGACATAACTATTCAAGAGATAACAAGAAGCATGATAAATTCCAAGGGATTATCAAATGAATATTGGGCTGAAGTAGTACCAGGAATATTTTATTTATTTAATAGATGTTTTAAAAAAAATTGTGACATGATTTGTAAAGAGGCATGGAGTAATATAAATCCCAATGTTGAACACTAAATAGTGTTTAGATGTGTGACATATGCACATGTGCATAATTATAATAAATAAATAATTAGGATGAAAAATGAGAGAAATACATCTTAATTTGATATGGTGAGTATTCAAAATCTTAAAATCTATAATATGTAGTCACAAAAGAATTGATAATTAGCAGAAATGTTCAATTCATATAAGATGCAACATGGAATGATAAAGATGAAGAGCAATAAGAACCAACAAGGATCAATGGATCAATACTTTAAATTGAAGCAACAAACATTACATCTATTTATACACCTAACTAGATTCCTATGTCACAAAAGAATGATTCTTTTAGTAGTAGTATACAGAATGGAGCACAAGGTGTAGCTCGAAGGACTCCTTCATATTCCTCCAATTCAGTAGGAATAAATCATTCATAATCTTCAAGTAAAATAATGACTAAAAGAGATATAAATATATAAATCAAGGTAAAAATATGATGAGCATGATACTATTAATTTTGTTTTTATTTTTATAAGTTTGATTTTTTTTACCTTCAATAAGCAACTAAGGACAACCAATGGTATATATCCATGGATGTGTAAATGCAATTTAAATTGAGAAAAATGAGACATGGGAGTTGTTAAACCTTATAGTAGGAATGGACGACATTAATGTCAAGTGGTTTTAAGAAACCAAAACCATCACAAAAGGCCATATGCAAAGACACAAGGCAATACTAGTTGACAAATGGTAACAACAATGACCTAGACAAGATTATAATGAAATGTTTTTCTGTATAAAGCATGGAAGTTTTGAGAATCATAATAGTAATAACATCCCAACCTAAGAAAAAGGTTCATCATATGGATTTATATTAATATTCATAAATTGAGACTTAGAAGAAATGTACATAGCACAACCACCTAGCTACGAGATTTCAAGTCATGAGAATAAGATGTTTAAGCTAAAGAAAGAACTTTAAGGGCTCAATAAGGCAACAATAACATTTTATAGCTATATAGACTCATATTTGTTGAGAAATGTATTTATAAATAATGAAATTGAATATCAACTCTATACATCAATGGAAGTAATCAAGGTGAGAGTAGAATTAGTATATGATATGTAGATAATTAAACGTTTACTAGAAATGGAAATCAATTCATAGAAGACTTCAAAATAGAAATGAAGAAATAATTTGAGATGACATATTTAGGTCTATTGAATTATTTTATTATAATTGAGGTTAAACATATGGATGATGGCATTTTTATATATCAATATAAGTATGCAAATGAAATTTTAAAGAGATTTATAATGTTGAATATAAAAAATGCATCAACACTAGTAGCAAAAAGTTTGAATTTAAATAAATAAGATTGCAATACTAATGTATTCCAAAATTCTACAAGATCTTGGTAGTAATATTAATTTCTTTGATGTAAATAAGAATTGATACCATGTATGTAGCTACTCTAATTTATAGATTTATGGAGATTCCAAAATATACATACTAGAAATTATGAAAATGATCATGAGATATGCTAATGGCATAAAAGTTCATATAATCTTGTATATTACATCAAATGATTTTTTATTAGTTAGATAAACACAAAGTTACTTGGCAAGATGTTCTAGTGACAAAAAGAGAACATCTGGATATGTGTTCAATCTTGGGTCAAGAGCCATTTCATGGGATTCAAATAAGCAACCCATTGTTTCACTCTCCACATTTGAATAAAATTACATAGAAGTAAATTTATTAACATGCCAAGCTACATGGATCAGAATAATCGTATCATATTTGAATAAGAAGTAAAATGAAGTAGCAACAATATTTTTTTATTATATATCTTCTATAGTCTTGTTAAATAATCTAGTCTTCAATGGAATTTTTAATTAGATAGTAATCAAGTATTGTTTCATAACAAAAGTAGATGAAAATGTAGGGACTAAACTTTAGTTTTAGAAGTCAGAGAAATAGTTCATAGACATTTTTAGTAGCCATTATCAAAATAAAATTTTAAACATATAAAAAATAATCTGGTCTTCATAAATGCAATAACAATAACTCTTATTTTGAAAATGAAGATCTAAAGTATATACATAGGGATTTCCAAATTAGTTGATGAGCATCAATGTGTCTTCACATGTAGTGCCAAAATATTTTCATAGGTTGAAAAAAATTGATTATAAAATGGTAATAATTTAAAGATTAAGGGGGAGTGTTCAAATTATAATATTGATCAATTCATTTTTTTTTCATCTAATGCTATCAGTTCATAATCTTCTTTGAATCGAGGAACCTTCAACTAGTAGTGATGTCATCTACAAAATAAAATGTTGCTTTTACAAAATCAAATGAATGAAATGGAAAAAGGTAAAATAATTTTGAATTTGAAGTGCAATTGTTTTATTTAACCTTCTACAACTATATGAGAGTGGGAATTTACAAAAATAGAATAAAAGGAGGAGAACATAGGAGAATATAACACAACAAAAAATAGAAAAATTAAAACATAGGAAGAGAAGGGAGTAGAATAAAGCAACAGAGACAAGTAGGAGAAAAAAGTAGAATAAAAGATAAAATAATAGAAACAAATATAAGAATAAAAGAGCATTTTAGATAACCAAAAAATTATATATAGTAATATTAATATCAATATATTTTATCTTTTATATGTATGTATCTTTTATGTTTGAAATATTATTTAATTCTCTAAATACAAGAATATCTAAAATATATAGGGCACATACTCTTTCAAATATTCCCCCAATAAATTGGTATACAAAGTTACTCTTATTTGATTTATTTCTCACAAGAGTGTAAGGTTGTCATGTAGCACTAAGGGGGAATAAGTTGTGGGTTGGGGCATCTATTCACTTGGATCCCTTAGTTTGAGAATATCACTAATTACATCTACAATTAATTAAAAAATAAGTGATCTTAGTATATTTATACTCACCTTTATCAGTTGGTTGCCTTTTTGGTTAACCTCCTCCATGTTTTCTAGACCTAAAAGGATCATCTCATAAGATTAACACTCTCTCTTTTATTTATCTTTAATATGTGCTCTTCTACATTTCCTTAAGCCACAGTTGAGTATGCATAGAATAATCAATTCCCCCTCTTCTATGGTGTTATTGCCAACATTTTCCTTACGTGTGTGTGATGATCTATATTATTCTTATATATCATCTCCCACAAATAATCCTCTATTTCCTTTCTTTTCACTTATGCTATTTGGCCACTATGAATAAGGACAAAAATGTCCTTTTGGACAATAATATACTCTGCCTTTGGTGACATTCCATTTTTTTATGAGAATATCTCTTTTATTTTTTCTAAACATGGGTTTATTTTAAATTTTTTTGGATATCGGTTATGTATTGAACAAATAATTCAACAAAATTTTCCCTAATTCTAGACATTTTTAAATAAATTTGAAACAAGGGTGCATTGAATATGAAGAGGAGTAGGTGGGTTTTAAGGAGTCATTAGCTCAGAGAAATGTGCACCTAAAAGAATTTGAATCCTACATACTTAAATAAAAATGATGTTTTCCCATAACATATACATGGTTGCAGGCTCAATCTCACATTCCTCAAGGATAATATTTTAGGGATACCCTTACATTAGACCTCTGAGGTAATTTTAATTAGGATCTCAAATTAATGGTTAGGTGGCAAGGCCATTCTTTTGATTAACAGATTAATAATTTGTATTCCCTTCTAATTGGCTCTAAGATTGACAGCTTTCTCAAAGTATATTTCATTTTGTTGTTCCATTCTTTTGTGTGCTTTGATTTCCCATGTCCAACCTCCTCGACCAAAATAAACTATGGATTTTCTCATTTTCTGTCTAGCTTATTATTGTGCTTGTAGATGAACTACCTTGATTTGTTTGAAGCTTCTTTCTCACCTTCTTCTCTATTTCACCTACTTAAAACTTGGTAATAAAATATTAAAATAAAAATCATGGGACCAAAATGCCTCGATCGGTTCCTCTGTTATACCCATCACCATCTCCATCTTCTCAAATTCAATGGATGATATACTAATCAGCTTTCCATCCTTATCTTATTCCACTCGTTGTTGATACTCCTCCTCTTCACATACATTTTTAAGTGCAATGCTTTAAATTTTTTTTTTATACCTTTGCATTTGCAAATATTTGTTCTCATTTTCTTCTCTCTTCTATTTCTGCTAATAAGCTTTCTATTTTTTCCTAATCTTCTTTCATCAACTATATATTTACTAATTAGATCCAAGTTACTTAGGATATAACTTTGACTAAAGTAATTAATATTAACAGTCAATGGACTAAATTAATATCATATATAATCATTATGGAATTATCTAAGAGTCTTGAATTGTATAGAAATTTTTGGATTTGATTGTAAAGAGGAACATTTCAGAATTAGTTGGAAATTTATATATAAATTTCCAACTAAGTCTAAAATGTTCCTCTTTACAACTAAATCCCAAAATTTATAGAGAGTTAAAAGCTTTTAAATAATTTTATTATTTAAAAAAAAATTAATATTATATTAATTTAGTTCAGAATTGATTGTTAATATTAAATGTCTATAATTTTTAAAATTAATTATAAAAAAGACATTTCAAAATTAACTGGAAATTATTAAATGTATATGTATGAAAAAGAATATAAAGCACCAGATCAAATTGTATGTAACATAGTTATGAAAAAAAAAGCATAGGTAAATCAAAGGAAAGTGAATTTAGAACAAAAGTTTATTACCTTTAAACATATTTTTTTAAATTTACAATTGAATTATTTTTCATACACATGTATAATACATATTTTTAATATTTCTAACACATTATAGAATATATAATATGCTAAAATGATTGGCCTATGGTTTTAATCCCTACCCCCATCCATACCATTATAACTTACATATTTAAAGTTAATTATAGTATGTCAATGTGATTACTACATCACCATTTCTTTTATTGGTCATAATAACCTAGAAATCTTGGTCTTTAGACCACACTTAAACCCTTTGAAATCTTTAGGGGACCCAATTTTTTTATGTTTTAAACATTAAGGGGCCACTTAGAGAATATTTTGATCATTTTAGCTATAGAAAATTGATTCATGGTCTCAATGACTACAATAACTTTGTAAAAATTCATGTGGATTCATGTAGTACATCATGTGTGCACAGGCGTATGTGTCCAATTTTATAATAATGACATATTGTTCATCAAGATCATGTAAATCTTAAATATTGTTAAATAAATGGTTTTAATATCCATGAAGTTGACAAGGGACCATTTTATTTCCTTATCCTATGGTATATCTAGGGATATGTGCAGATGAATCATGATATACATACCTATTTTATATTCTTGTCACATTTCTTTATGTTCTTATTAGATTAGAGTATAGAATAACCATGATTAAATAGACTATATATAAGAGGTAGTAGTTAGCTTTATAAAATCATAATGTGAATTATCTTCTTATTGCATTGTTATGGAGGTTTCTCTATCAAATTGGCTCAATCATAATATTCAAGTATTGTGCTCTTTCTCCAATTTTTTTGTAGATACAATTATTATTTTCTTAATTATGTGATATATTATTCTATTGTTATGAATCATCTAAATAATTTCATTGCAAATAAAACTTCAATTTAAGTAAATTTTTATATTTATCTCTGATGAAAGAGTCTATATTTACATAAACCTATTTTGTAGAGAAATAAAACCTTAATTCCACCAAAGGCATTTTTATTTTTGGCTCTCTGATTTATCATTTTTGTATGCTTGATGCTTATATATTGGATAAGTATTGAAACCATCATAGTAACACTTTTTGTTGATTAATTAAGCACATGATTTCTTGAAATGTTTAAAATCCATCAAAATGCTATAAGGTAAGATGTTGCATGTGTTGGACTCACATATGTTAATGCACTATATGGCTTCCTACATTGAAAGTATAACTAATTTTAGATAGAAAAAAAATGATTATTATTGAAGCATGTTAGGTTGAACATTTTTACAAGATAAATTTATTTGCATGTGATTTTAGTATGTCAAGTTGGCTTGGGAACAAAGGACCATACTTAAAAATGAGTTTTAACCAATTGAATAATTGAGCTAAAGCAAGGTAGAAAATTTTATGCCACTTCATGGAATTGTTAGGAACTTGGAGTCTTCCTTTAAAATGGTGAGGAAATGGTTATATGGAAAATGACCATTAATTCAGCTAAGAAACAAAATAGTTGGGGGAGAGAGTTTCCCTTAACCATCCCTCATGAAGCATAGTTATAAAGTAAAATTTTAAAGCCTTTTACATTGATAATTTAAAAGGAATGGAAAAGAGGAAACCCTTTCCAAATATACAAAAATTATAAACCAAAATGATTAGATTGATGGTCATTGCTGGTAACAAATGAATATTAATCCCTAAAGAGGATATGAACAAAATTAGAAACCCTGAGTTGTAACCAAAGAGATTTTATTATTGTAAGAATGAAGGGAAAAACCAAAAATTTACAAAATTAAATTTTATAGTAACGTGTCTACAAAAATTGTTAATAAGACCTATGAAGATATAGAACTATAATTTATTAATACATTTTGATAAAACTGATTACATTTTAATTTAGATCACTTATAACTAAAATAGATCTGAAATCATATTAAGGCATCACCAATCCACCTCAAAAGATATAATTTTTATTGGGTTAACTAAGGCTATGTATAAACCCTATGTGATAATGTTGTAGTAGTAATCCCATAAGGATAATTTACCCAAATTTGAACCTGAAATAAGAATCATTTAATATATAAAAGACATTTAACTGTATAGAAAATCTTATATTGAAGTGACATATTGATTAATGTAGAGATAAATACTAAATAAACATGTATTTTAAGGATTAAATGTAAAATACAACTCAATTGTAATGAAAATGCTATAATAAAATAGGATCTCTATTTATGAAAATTTTAATTTAATTTTTAAATTTGATCTCTCTCTCTCTCTCTCTCTCTCTCTCTCTCTCTCTCTCTCTATATATATATATATATATATATATATATATATATATATATATATATATATATATCACACACACACACACACACACATGTGCAGAGGCACATGTAAACACACACATAATTTGAAACCAACAATAGTTTAAAAAGTAGCTTAATTTCCTGAAATAAAATCTACTTAGGATTAGATTATTTTCCTCTAAAAATATTAAGAAATAATTTTGAGTTTACAAAGAAGAACAAGAACAAAATTTATGTGTAGGAGACAACCGTTGGAGCCCATTTTTACTAAAATAGAATTGAAATCATGCCAAAGTGTTGCCAAACCATCTACCAAGTATAATTTATGTTGGCACTAATTGGGGCTAGGCATAAGCCCTGTGTGACTTCAACATAATAGTAAGATTGTTGGGACAATTTAGCCAAACATTATTGTGAAACAAGAATCCTTTAGTTTTAGAAGGACATTTTATATCACATGTAACAATATTATGTTTTGGTGACATGCTAATTAATATAAATATAATATCATGTTGCTCACTAAACAAACATATTCTTGAAGACACAACTCAATTGTAATTTTGAAAATAAAATAAAAATTTGACCAAATAAAAGTTTTAATTTTCAAAAGAAAATGTAGTCTAATTGATGTAGATGATTATTGTAAATTCCAGTGTCATTCTATCCACCAAGTATAAATCCTATATAATAGTAAACAGGGAAAAGGATAGATTTGAATCACAATTATTTATGAGAAAATAAATACTCCTCAATTATAAACACTAAAAGGAATGTCAAACTATTGATAAACTTGATACCGATAAATACTAAAAATATTCTAAAATCAAAATAGTTATCCTTAATCCCCAAAAAAATTTCCATTCAATCTCTAAATTTGAAAATATTCTTTCCTTTAATTTTGAAACTAAATATATATATTATTGAAATTAATAATAATAAAAAATACTAAGTTTTCATTTGACTAAACTAAAAAGTATAATGTATTTTTAAAAGTATTGTTAAATTCATCTAATTTAAGATATGTTAATAAATATTTTTTATCATATTGATTAATAATTTTTTTTTTCAATTTTCATATTATTTTGATTAATAATTTTATTACTTATTCTATCTATTTTATATTAATATATGAAAAATGAGGCATCAATTTTTTGACTTCTCCAAGTAAAAAATAGAAAATCATGTATGTGATGATCAAGTGGACATCAAATCTAAAATTCTAATTACTAAATGATGTTCAAATGGATGTCAAATTTAAGATTCAACATAATTATTAACTCACTTCATTAACCTCCCTTCCTACAATTATAAATTACTTATCAACAAAATTGATTCTTTTAAGTAAAATAATTAAAAAGAAAGAAAAAATTAAAAAGATAATTCAATTTATTAGGAATTTGTGTATTTTAATTGTATTGTAACATAAATATCTTAGAGCATAATGAATAAATGCATTTCAATGAAATTTTAATATATAAAAACATTTAACTATATTAAAACTAATGTAAAATGATAACAAACTTAATTAATTATTTAAAATTAGAATAAAGAAAAGCTTATAGATGTATCTTAAATATTTGTAGATTTTCATGTAGTCATCAAACGTTGATAGTGGAAATCAAGGTTTTGTCACAGTATGATAAAAACCCTAAAAATGCATAGCAAATAAAGAACCTTCTCCAAATAGTTTTCAAGATGTTTCTAGGCCTTATAATCATAGTGAATGCATTTTTTAGAAGCGTTACGTAAGGACAAATATTTTAAATAAATAGATTCATCAAACTGAAGCCTTTAAAACCTTGTTTAATTTTCTAGTGGATTTCTTGGTTAAATTTAAAACTTTTCACCTTCTTCCTAATGAATAATTGCATAATGAAGGTCTCCCTCCTTGCAAAGAATGTAAATAATCAATTAAAAAATATTTGAATCACTTTCATCTTCTGATTTGAATCTATGTGGAATTTTGCTTCTCCTCAAGTCCTTTGCTATAGGGGATTTTTAGGTTCATTGGTATTTTGATCATTTATTTATTTTTTGATATTAAAAATGGTCTTAATTTGTTTGAGGAGATTGAGTAGCCTTGGTTGTGGAGTTGGTTTGATTTGCTTTTGAAGTATGGAAGGTTCTCCTTCTTGTTTTAGCTACTTGGCAAGTTTGTGATTGAGAAGCTTCATGATGCCATAATGATTGACTTGAATTTAAATGTCATTAAAGTTTATTTTGAGTAGTGGTATTGGATAATTTATTTAAAGAAGTTTTAGATGTTGGAATCTAAGGATTCTGATGGTGCCTTTTTCCTACTTCCCTGAGTAGTTCTATGCTATTGTTTCCTTCATGTGACTCTAGAATGCTCCGAGATGAGTTTCTTATTACTAGTTAGTGTAAATATTTGAGAAGCTTTTGAGATTTCCTTTTTTTTGGTCTTCTCTCTTGCATTTGGATAGTTGACTATGTCATTGTTTAGTCTTTTGGAGCTTACTTCATGTTTCTTTACTATCTCTTATAGACTTCTTTTTATTTATTGGTTGATATGCTTGTCAAATCTTTTTGTATCATAGAATAATGGTCCTTTTTTATTTATTAATCTTTATAAAAAAACATGTCCAACTATTTTTTTAATACCTACCATATAATAGGTGTACCATAGCTTTTGAATCTTACAAATAATTTGCATGGACATGCATGCTACTTTTTAAATAAAAATGCTTTCTCAAGTATTTTAAAAATAGTTAATTGGTTTTCTCTTTAAAATATTTAATCAAAATGTTGATGTGTCTATTTTACTTATTCATCACAATATATTTTTAAATTTAAAATTATATCACATTTTTAAAAACATTATATTTTTATGAACCTACTTTACTTTGTTGGTTTATCCACTCTAAAATAAAATCTTGTAGAGTATTAGTTGTCTCCACTATAGTCAAAGTTCTTAATATTTTGAATTTTACTCATAGAATATGTAATAATTTTGAAACATATGTTGTAATTAAAATGAATTTTTTACGTGTAGTGTGAAAGAGGAGACTTATATATCTACAAAGGTAAATAAAATTATTGTTTAGTTTTTTCTATTGAAGATAATCCGATAATATGAAAAAGCTTATAAGTCTCAAACGATAATATGGGGTTCGACCTTGTGGATTTTTTATTCTTTTGTGGTTAGCTTTGAAAATACATTTTTTTTTTAAAGTGATTTTTTTTTAATTATTATATATTTAAAATTTAAAAGCATATAAATAAAGGTTAATGCAAATTTTGAAGTTTTAATGTATGATTTACAATGGATTTGAAAAATGGATTGTGGAATAAAAACTTTCAACATTTAATTTAAATATCTATACATAAACTTAATTATCCCATTACATAATAAAAAAAATTATGATTTAAAAAAAAAGTTACATTATCAATAACACAATGTTTCATTTACACATGTATAAACTTTTTAATATAAACATATTTATCAAATGATTAAACTCTAATAGACATGCTTATATAATTTTTTTGATAGATATACTAAATTAATTAATTACTTCATTAAACATAGTCCATTCCATATCAAAAACATTAAAAAAATATATACATTTATAATAGGTCAAAAATAAGGGAGTAGGGCATTTATGGTTTGCATGAATGTTAATGTTTTTGGAAACTTTTTGAAAAGACATGATTTATAATTTTTAAAATTTATTTAATTTATATTTTTGAATATTTTAAAAGATTAGGACATGGAGGGGGTTTTGAGCCATAATTATAGCTCTAGAACTAGTTCTCAATTGAAATTTGCTTTTGCAATGGGCATGAGCCAATATGTAGACAATGGGAGGAATAGGTGCATGAAAACTATATGCTTGTCATTTTTAAATAAGATAGAAACAAAGCTAGGATCTTTGTATTCTCGACTTAATGAAAATATAGTCTTTTGATTATAGTCACAACAACCCCAAAAAAATGTTATTCTATTAAAAATATTAGTCATACAGTTCATATCACCATTTTAATTTAGTCATAGTAGTAGAGACAACCTTACCTTAGTATTAAAAATATGTACAATTGCAAAGTTTCAAATATTGACTTCAATTACTTGAGAGACCATTATGTGATCATACCACATGGAAAATGATCAACTCACTTAGAGTGCTTAAGTCTCAGTAAACATTCTGAGTACCTTACTCTCCTCATGACCCAATTTTAACATGATTTGACACATGGGTAGTCTAGATCCCATCGTATAAATGTAAATAGTATGTCATTATTTTTTTATTGGTCACAATAGTGCTAAAATGTTGGTATTTAGGCCACACTTAAGACCTTTGAAATCCATAGCGAACCCAAATCCTTTATGCAATAAACATTAGGGGGGAACCGAAAGAATAGTGTGACCACTACAATCATAAACAATTATCATAAGTGCCAACGCATTATGTTAATGTATTATGAATATACGAATATCTTTGTGTATTGTGATAGACATAAAAATTTTAAGGAGAATACTATGATCACTATCGACAAAAAAATTTATGTTACATATATCTATGATCGAATTCACATTTTCACTATAAATATCTTAGTGTATTTGTGATTGGATTCATGTTTTCACTATAAATATCTTAGCATATTATGATTATATACATTTTAATTAGATTTTAATATAAATATTATTAGTGTATTTTGAATCCTATAAAAAGAAGAGTCATTCTGGAAAGAGAGACTATAATCTCCTTTAATCATGTTAATCCTTCATTTTTTAATTTTCTTTTAACTTATGTTAAAGCAAACTATTTTTATTGTTGTAACTATTTACTTAATTTTTTATTC
>JARHVA010001499.1:3025000-3280000 GCA_037957365.1 Torreya grandis | reverse complement strand
GGAAATTGTTTTAACCAAACTGAGTTTTATGTTTATAATCAATTTATTTTCTTATCATTTTTTTCTTCTCAAATCATCGAATTTTTTATATGAGAATTTTTAAAATATATTAAAAAATGGGTTGTGTTTCAAGGTGTGTTGTGGGGGTGTGTTGTAATTTACATTAATTGTGTTCCCTATCCAATTGATGAAGTCATTAGTTGAATGGGGTACTCAATAATGGTAAATTGATCTTCAAGCCACATTAGGTATTTTAAATTTAGTTTAGGAGGCTATTATTTTCCTAATTTAGACCTCCCCCCTCCATCTAATTGAGTGATTTTTTAGATGAAGCAGTTAATTATGTTAAATCAATATCAAAAGATTATTAGGTTATCATTATTAGTTTTAAGGGTCTTAAATCATCATTATTTTTTCCTCCATCCAACTGATTAAGAGATTAGTTGAATGGAGTAGTCAATTATGGAAAATCCGGCCCTAAATCACATTATGTTTTTGTAATTAGTTTTTGGAGGCTCATTTCCTCCTATTAGTGCCACCAATATAACCAATTAAGTGATTGGTTTAATACGACTCTAACATAGGGAAAATTATATATGTTCAAATCACACTAGGTTGGTTTAATTAGATGTAAGTAGTTATATTTTGCCTAATTTACTCCCCCATGTAGCCAATCAAATTATTGGTTAAATGGGGAACTAAATTAGAAAAAATTAAACCCAAACTCATAAAAGGTTTTCACAATTACCTTCAAGGGGCTCGATTTGTAGTAATTTAGTCCAACATTAACCAATCGAGTGATTAGTTGAGTAGTTCACTTAATTAAAGGAAATTGAGCTCCAAATCACATTAGGTTGTCACAATTAGCTTTAAGCGTCATGTTTTCCCTAAATTTCATCTCCCATCCAACCAATTATTTAAAACTAAGCGCCAAATCTCATAAGGTTGTCGCAATTAGCTTTAGATGCCTCAATTTTTCCTAATTTAGTCTCCCATCTAAGTAATCAAGTGATGGGTTGAATTGGGAACTAAAGTAGGTAAAATAAAAAAATAATCACATTTGATTATTGCAATTAGCTTTAAGAGACTTGACTTACTGTAATTTAATCCTCTATCAAGCCGATCAACTAATTGGTTGAATGTGGCACCCAACCATGAAAAATCAATCTAAAAAACATGTTTACTTAGAAACTAAAAGACTATACAAGATGTCAATTTAACGTACATCTTCCAGTCTCTCGGTCTGTTATTTAATCCTCCTGAAATATCAACCAGTTTTTATTATCAAACGAAACCATCATTTTCTTGAATAACATTAATTAATCTTATATTTCAAAATTACTCACTTTATAAATTGCGATAAGAGCTTTATGTAATTGCTGAAACCACCTGACATCTGCAGATAAAGATGACAAAGATTAAATATTTCTTAAAACTACCTAATGTCTGCATACTAGACAAAGATGAATAAAACATGTAAAAAAAAAAAAACACTCACACACACACACACACAGATATATATATTCTGAAAGCATCTGATATTTATTGTCTGCATATTACACAGATCAAAATAAAAATTCCATGATTACATTGGATCTTAGCATCCTCTATGAAGTACCCGATCCTTCATTATCACGCCCAGTCACTCTATATTAATGAATATGAACAAACACAAATTTAATACAGCAGCAAAACAAAGCTATAAGATGTATACCTCTCCACAGGCATGCACATTTCTAGCTGTAGGTTTGCAATACATTTTTTGTTGATTCTTCATAGTTGTGTTGTTGTCTTTTTCCTTAAATTGAGTTAAAGGAAAAGACTGCTCTTTCACTCTGAACAAATTTCTCCAACGGACAAATTGCTGATACAGAGATTCATATTGGATGTAAGTCATTCTGTAGGGTGGTTCAAGATGTTCCACAGCATACTGCAGCCACTTTGTAAAGCAGAGACTCTTATACTAAAACATAATGATATAGATGAACCCTAGTGATCAATTATTCATTGTCAAACTACAAAATCATATCGTTCGTTAACTCTTATAGTTTCATAAATATGAAATGATATAACAGACTTAACACTACATCATTTAGCTCTGAAAAATGGGACAAGGACTGAAGTTTGTGAATCCAGTTGTTTGAACAGCCACCTAGCTGAGCACCCATTTTGATCAAAGAAGAAGGATGATAACCGTAATTTATCATTTGGCCCTCACAAATGCTTGAACTGCTTTGAATGTTATAACTGATCTGGCAAACTGATACGCAATATCTTAAAATCTGTTGCTGAAAATCTGGTAAAGATGCAAATTTGCAATTGGGTATCGCTCTTTCATGTAATATGCAAATCGCCTCATCTTCCATGAGATTTGGAAGATGAAAACAATTAACAGATATATCATAGCCAATAACCTCTAGAAGGTCTTCATAAGTGTGAGCAGTGACCAGAACTAAGCTGTCTTTGGTAAGTCCAAGACGAAGGAACATACGGGTGATATGAGTTGATGACTCAGTGGTGCAGACATTATCAATCGCCAGGAAGACCTGTTGTTTGTTAATTCGATTTATCAAGACGTGTTGTCCCTACAGCAATGATTAAAAATTGTTCATGGTTAGATAATATAAAATTAAGCATTAATTCGTATTGTAAAGATCAATTCTTGGTTCCACAAATATGTCCATGAAAAATATTTGTTTAGTTGGAGTATGTTGAAAATATACTTCTTGCCGTTTAAGTGATAAAATGTACGAAGGCTTCTCAAGCATTTCATTTTTTGAGAACCGCATAGCACTTGGGCCACTAAGAAAGGAAATTTTGAAAATTTTAAAAGAGAGTTATATTTGTTAATGTTTGGGGGTGTGTTTTTATACTATCCATCTTTTCAAGAACAAGTAATGTGCTTTCTAGGTAATATATGACATGTTTTAATTAAAACAATTGTTGGTTTTTAGATTTTTCATATGATGGTGAGCTCCCTCTTCTCACTAAAAAGGAGTCGTCGATAAGTGGTTGTAGGAGTAGTTTTGACGATATCTTAACATCAGTGTTGGGCATGTCTTTATAAAAGGCATGTCTCGGTGGATTTCATCTATATAAAGTAGTGAGAAATTGGGGTTTTACGTACCTACACTTTTTAGTTGGGAAATATTTATTTCATTGGCTGCTTTTGAAACCATGTAAGATGGGTAAATGGCCCCTCATCCTCCCTCGTGAGAGCCCTCTTCTTAAGCTATTCATCCAAACAACGATGATCCATCTCTACTATTCTTTACTGTTATTGCTTGTGCTTGAAATTCTCATTTACGTTATTAATATGTTATTTTGATCATGCTTTTATATAATTATATTTAACTGGTGTTTATACTTTATTATTTTAAACTATATTTTATGATGACATTGATAACAAACCGTAAATATTAACATGCCACCTTTTCATTATAACCATTTTTATAATATTTTTTTGATATAAATAATACATATAACAATAACTCCAATTGAAAAAAAAATAAACTAAATAATTAACCATTACTATTCTTAAATATCTGAACATACAAATTATTATTTCGTATATATATCGCTTTTGCACTATATAGTATAAAATCTCCACAAAAGCTTCAAGCCCTAACTGATCGTCGAAAATAGTGAATATGCCAAGGATTTGTGTTTCCAGCCTCACTCTATTCTTCTTAAAAAGTAAGAAAGACAAAATTGGTTTGCATGTTAAACATGTTTATATAGTAGAACGAACGTCATCTGGTAGCTTTAACAAAAATAGCTGTCGCTTTTGAATTCAATTGCAAGAACTGATCTAAATTGAGTTGCATGGGTATTGTATTAAAGATTGTCTCGAGTAGTTTTTGTTGGCTGACGTGGCCAATACATATGTACTCTAGACCACCTACTGATAAGGACAATCTCATCCACCTAATTGAATGTCTGTCACTCCTCCGCATCTGGGCAATCCATCGTATATCTCGCTATACAGAATATCTTCGTCTATCCCAGCTAAGTGCATACGAATTCATTAAAGCATGATAGATGATCTTATCATCTACCCGGAAGTGTAGTTGCGTCTAGAGAGTTTGAATGCTGTATATAAAAGGGATATCTATTGTATTGTCTAGATTGATAAGAGATTGAGCGCCGAAGCTTTGTCGGTTTGCATATACAAGTTTGTATTTGTCTGTGTAAAATACTGAACATTGAAGCTTTCAGAAATTGATAATAGAAGAGTTTAAATTGTGTTTTTCCTGTTGTCTGGTTTTTTTATTACTGCAAAGGTTAATATCTTCCTGGTTATTGTTATTTGTTTTAGCAAGCTAGTTCTAGTCTGTGTTTAGAACCATCACATTGGTATCAGAGCTAAGCGGAAGTGTTATTCCAAGTAGAGATAATGCTTGTTGATCCTTTGTTGGTGTAAGAATTCCTTCACGGGGTTGTCTGCCGAGCCGAAGCATTGTCCAAGCCAGAGGAATTTCACAACAGTAATTACAAGTGTTAGAACAACTTCAGCATGCTGCATATCATTAGAGCTGAGGACGTGCCATCATTGGCTTCGAGAGTTGGTTTGATTCACAAGTCAACTTCTGTGTTCTCAACGTAGGTTGTGTCAAAAGGTAGAAGTAAAACGCAGAAGTCTAGTTTCGCGCTCAAGTATTGGCACTAAAGTCTCATGCTAAAGCATTGTGTTTAAGTTACATACTTAACATACGCGCTCCTTCAAATTGGTATCCCAGAAGTGTGCTGAAGAATTTCACCAGCATTTGTGCCCAAGTTCAATGCCAAAGAACTACATCCAAGGTCTCGTACCCACAGTGCAAGTGCTCTATTGGTGCTCTCCTCAAGAACAATGCTTTAATATACAGCTCAATAACTGCACTTAAGTGCCCATGTAAGGTGCCTAACTTCATTGCCTATAGCTCCAACGTTTTGTGGCTTAAAGTTTGCGCCCCAGGTCCAGTGCACAACTTCAGCACTCAAGAATTACGCTTCAACTTCTGTGCCAACCAACAGTGCTCAACCTTAGCGCCTAATAATCGCACCCTGGTTATTGCGGCGAGCAATTGCGCCCCTTGTTTTGCATCCTTTCCATTGCACGTTAGTCTACCATGGCAAGTACAAATAGCAGTCTTAACCACAAATACCATTTACATTTACATTTACATATATATATATATATAAAAGAGAGAGACTATTGGAGCATAAAGATGAAGACATTATTCTTCTCACAAGATGTATAGGACTTGGTCGATTCTTGAACCATCTATTCCGTAAGTATTTCAATCCTTGTCACATTAAGACATGAACCTCTTGAAATAAAATAAGAAGAGAGATGGGAAAGCCCTATTCTTAATCTAGCAAATTATGGAGGATTCCATCTTTCCGCATGTTGCAGCAAAAACCAAGTCAAAGTAAGCATGTGATAGTTTACAGACAACCTATCAAGGCATCAGCAAGGTCAACACTACAAAATTGCAAATGTTGCAAAGAGACTTCAAAATTTTGAATATAGAGTCATACTTAGTTGATTCATTTGTCACTCATGCAATGAGTGTTGTAAACTAGATAATATACCATGGGGATATAGTTGAAGATTAGAGGAATGTAGAATAAATCCGTAGAAGTTTTCCTACTAAATTTGACTCTATAGTAGTTATAGTTCAAGTGTTTAAAGATCTACCACAACTATTCATAAATGAGATGATGGGATCTTTGTTATCCCATGAGTCTAGAATGAATAGGAACAATAATTCCTCTATAGAAAAAGCATATAAATCTTAGGTTTCACTCAACAAAGGTAGAGAAACATCAAGCTATAGTGGCAGAGGTAGAAATAATAATCATAGAGGTAGAAAGAGCTATCCAGATCAAGGAGGAAGGGCAAATAATAATTTCGACTCTTACAATACTAGAGGGTGCTTCAACAATCTGCTCCAACAACAATCTCAAAGGTTTGATAAATCTAATATTTTGTGCCATTATTACAAGAAATTTGGTCATTATGCATATGAGTGCCAGAAAAAAAGCAAATGTTATTAAACAAAATTAAAAATTTTTCAAATATGCTAGAAGTAATTCTGATTCATTATTGATCACATTTCATATTGATCAAGAGAGCTCTAATGATGTCTAGTTTTTAGATAGTCAATGTAGTAACCACATGACTAGGAGTAGAGTTTTGTTTGTAAGTTTAGACTATTTTGAGAAGTCATAAGTCAAACTAGGTAATGATAACAAAGTGTTTGTTATGGGTAAAGGTGTAATTAATGGTTTTTAAAAAAATGGTTAAAGAAAACATATACCAAATGTCTACTTTGTTCTTGGATTAAACAATAATCTTATGATTGTTAGGAAGTTCATAGAGGAGGATTATACATTATTTTTTAAGGATGATGTGTGTACCATATTGGACATAACTCCCAGTGAAATATTGATTGCCTTGGTCTAGATGACTAAGTAAATGTTCCCATTTCAAATTAATAGTGAAAGTCAAAAAATAGCCCAAGGAGAGCTTACTCAAGATGAAGTGAATTTCAAGGCAACGTTGTTAGATCAGACATGGTTCTAGAATTTAAGGTTGGGACACATTCATTTCAAACATTTGATTCTATTACAAAAGAAGGAAATGGTGAGAAGATTAACACCAATTGAGCAGGGAACCAATTTTTGTGAGATTTATATTTTGGTGAAACAACTTAGGGATAGTTTTATAATAGGACTATCTTATAGAGCAAGGGCACAATTAGAACTTGATCATATTGATCTATGTGGACCAATGCACACTCTAGTTTTAGGATTAAGTTTATATTTTATATCTTTTATTGATGATTTCAGTAGGAAGATGTGGATATATTTTCTCAAGCACAGATCTAAAGTCTTTAAAATATTCATGGACTTCAAAGTAATGATCGAAAATAGAGTAGTTGGTACATCAAGGTCCTCAAGTCAGATAAAGGTGGAGGATAAAAGTCAAACAAATTTTTAAATTTTTGTAGATGACATGGAATTAAGAAGTAGTATACTACAAGGTACACACCACATCAAAATGATGTTGTAGACAAGAAACTAAAACAATAATAAAAATGACTAGGATCATATTAAAGGCCAAACACTTGCCAAATGAATTGTGGGTAAAAGTAATAATAATTGCAATGTATATTCCAAATAGATGTCTTACAAAAAGTGTCAAGGATAAAATTTCATATAGAGCATAGAGAAATAAGAAACATAGTGTTTATCACTTAATAATTTTTTGATGTATTGCATATGCACATGTGATAGAATAAATAAGAAGAAAATTGGATGATAGAAGTGATTTTTTTTTGTTGGTTATAGTGAATAGTCAAAATCCTACAAGTAATGTAATCATATTACCAAGAAGGCGATCATCAATAGAGATGTTGAATTCAAATAATAAGAAGCATGGGATGGTAGTTTTGATAGTTCAATAAAAATGACAACAACAATACCTCAAATTGAAGCAGAATCAGAAGAACAAATTGTTCTTCCAACTCCACAAGTGTGTGCTAAAGTGATACCTTATAATGCACTATGGGCCCCAATGACACCATGTAATGCACCTATAGTGCAAAGCCCTTCTTCAAAGCAAGCATTCATAGTGCTAATTATTTAGATCCCTGTTTAGATTCACTAAGGTCTAGCTTTAGGGACACCTCAAGGAAGACATGAAGCTTAAAAGAGATTTATGATCAGGGAGAAGAAAATTTGTATTTATATCAAATGTTTTCTTTATATTCTTTTGATGAGGTATATTATGAATAGAAAGTCAAGGAAGAAAATTGGATTAAATTTATTGATGATCAGATGGATTCCATTGAAAGCAATGAAACACATAAGCTAGTAGAATTACTTCAAGGAAAAGGTTTCATAAATGGGTCTATAAGACCAAGTTCAATATAGAAGGCAAAGTTAAAAAGTACAATTCAAAATACTAAAAAAATGTTTTGCACAAAAACACCAAATTAATTACAACGAGACTTTTGGGTTAGTTTCCATAATATAAATTGTTACAATGATGTTATCTATAATCGTATAAAATAATTGGAAAGTTTATTAAATGGATGTCAAATCTATATTTCTAAATGGTTTCATAGAAGAAGTGTATATGCAAAAATCATGAGGTTTTGAAGTGTTTGGGGATGAAAATAAAGTATGTAGATTGAATAAATCTCTTTATGGTCTCTAAAAATCCACAAGAGCATAGCATAGTCTACTCAACTTATACTTTATTAGTAATGTATTTAGTAGAAGTCGCTGTCAGCCCACACTATATACAAATATCAATTATCAATGTTAGTTTTTTATTATGTTTTTATATGTTAATGACTTAATATTTATTGAAAAATTTTCTCTAGCCATGTTCAAAACAACCATGAAGAGATACTTTGAAATGACAAATTTAGGATTCATGATATATTTTATAGGTATTGAAGTTGTTTACTCAAATGATGGCATTTTTATTTGTCAATCCAAATATGCCAAGGATGTGTTAAGGATATTCAAGATGATGAATTGTAATTTATCACCAACTCTAGTTGCAACATAAAATAAACTAGATAAAGAAGATAATGGATCCAATGTTGATCTAACTATGTAAAAAAGATTCATTGGAAGTCTAAAGTACTTCACAAACATAAGGCCATAAATAATGTATAGTGTTAGTCTAATTTCAAGATTTATGTAAACACCAAAAAACTCACAATGGTAATTTGGGAAGAGAATATTAAGATATATAGCTAGAAAAATAGGACATAGAATATGATATTACATAACTAATAATATAAATTTGATTGGCTACATTGATAGTGATTCTACATGTAGCATTGATGATAGGAAGGGTACTTATAGGTATATTTCTAATTTTTTATCAGAAATAGTCTCATGAGCATCAAAAAAGTAGCGTATTATGACAATTTCATCAATAAAAGTAGATTGCGGTAGAGACATTATTAACATGTCAATCCATGTGGATTCATTGAGTACTGTCAGCGTTAATGCATGATCAAGAGAATCCAACATCGATATTTTGTGACAACAAGTCAGAAATCACATTATCAAAGAACCATGTCTTTCAAAAGAGAAACAAGTAGATTGATACAAGATATCACCTCATTTGACATCTATTCAACCATTATGAAATCTTTCTAGAATTTAACAAGTTTAAAGACCAATTTGCTAACATTTTTACAAATCCTTTATCAAAGAATGTTTTTGAGCATATTAGAGATTGCATAGGTGTAATAGATGTTCTTGGTAGTCTATATATTAAGTGGCTGTGTTGGATCACATGGCCAAGATATCCATAATCTAGACCACCTACTGACGATGACTACCTCATCTACCTCATTGAATGTCTATCACTCATTAAGAGCTAGAAAATCTAACATATATCTCATCATATAGAATATTTGTGTCTATCTCAACTAATTGCATATGAATTCATTAATGCATTAAAGATTATCTTATCATTTCCTCAATATTGTAACTATGTTAAAAGAGTTCGAATGATTTATCTTAAAAGGAGATATATTGTATTGTCTATATTGATGAGAGATTGAGCATTAAAGCCCTGTTAGTTTGAATATACAAGTTTTTATTTATTTGTGTAAATTACTAAGCATCGAAGCTCTAAGAAATTGATAATATAAGAGTTTTTAAATGTCTATTTTTTTAATTACTGTAAAGGTTTATATATTTCTTAATTATTATTGTTTGTTATATCAAACTAGTTCTAGTCCATGTTTAGAACCTTTAGTTTTATGTTTCAAAGATGGGTGATAGCATTATAAATGGTATAATTAATCTCAGTTGAAGGTAATTAAGGCAATGGTAGTATTTCAAATTTCTTGTGCCTATTTTAGTGTCTTGCAAACACATATGGTACATAATTTTTTACATTCATGTGTAGAACATCTATTCTTTCTTTGCATGTAAGGAGAAGTGGAAAATGAGAAGTTTATGATGTTGGAGTGTCTAATGTGTTGAGGCAGAAGCATTCATTACAATGTGAATATTTGACTAGCCTTTATATTTTGTGGGGTCTACAGAGTAAACAAGTAGGAAGATATGTTAAAGATGCCTTAAAATGACATAAACAAGTGTTGATAGGATACACGTATATACAGTAACAATTTTGATGTTATTTATGCTATGATGATTTCAGAAACTATATGCAAGTTTTTAATAATTTATTACGTTACAAGTTTCATGTTTTTCTATAGTTTATTTTTTAAAAGCCAGTAGTTATTGTACCATTCAAGTTGGTTTTTGTCTAGTGGGTAAAATAAGTAATTGAGTATGGAAATTTTATTGTTCTCAGCATCTGACATGGGATATTTTGGCAACATTTTAGAGCCCCAATGAAAACTTGGATATATAATGGATTTTTTTGGGTATGAAAACAAATCATAAAGGGAGACGACCTGTGCAACATTTGGAACATTATTCATGAAAGACAAACTTAGAGTATGAAATAGTTTAGACATTTGACTATATCTAAGTGATAATTTCTAAATTAATTCCCTAATGAAAATAATAGCTTAGGATAGATTTAGAATCAAAAGGAGCTTAAACGATGTGACAGATTTCATAAAAGAAGATCTAATTAGTTAATTGGGTAAATGGTAAGTTTTGAGTGAAATTCTTGACATTCATCAACTCATCATAAATAAACAGATTAATCACTGAAGTAGTTATTCACTGATAAAAAAATATAAAGTATTTCAGTTAATAGACATAAAAATATGAATGTCGATTGGTAGATCGATGAGAGCTATTGTACTTCTTTCAACAAAAATAAAAATGTCAAGTTAGAATTAAAAATGATCTCGAGACTTTGGTGGATCACAAGGCATGACGTCACATCACCTAGATGGTGGAGAACTTTCTTTTTCCCTACTTCATTTACAAAACACTGTTTGTGAACACCACTCTTTGTTGTTACTGCCTATTTTTGATGTTCACACTTTTTAACGTGTAGTGATATTATGTTATATTTTAGACTCTTGTTGTATAATTATGTTTCATTAATTCTAATTTTTACTACTTTGTTGTTTTGCCATTGATTTTAGCAGGTATTAATCGGTCACATTTTATTGTAACGATATTTGTATTTGTATTGTATTTTCAATTTTTTAATTAATTGGTATTTTTACATGTTCTAATAATAATAAATAAATAAAGGAAAAGAAATGAAATTATTTGAGTAATTTATAAAAAGACATGATTGAATATTATTTGACCAATTTTTATGTGGTCCACTTTATTTTCACATAGAATATCAATCTTCAGCACACAATGATCCATCATTGGATCTATACAAGTAACGGGAAGTGGCTATCCAGCCTATAGAATGCACCACCACACTATTATGTATGATATATACACAAATGCATACCATCCTTCTAACTAGCTACTACATCTGCATCTGTAATTAGAAATTTATGACCCAGCCACATCCATACTTTATATTTTATTTTTATTTTTAAAAATATATGTATTTTTTTTAAAGGCACAAGTTTTTCAACAAATCAAATCTTTGTGATGTCTTTGTGGTGACTATAGATCTTTAAAAATAGACATGTGTCAAATTTTATACAATTAATCTTGAAATATCATTGAAATTTAAAGTAAATTTTAAATTTGATGTGAGAGTGTGTCAGAGGGAAGCTATGTGTTGTGACCAATAAACCCCTATTTTTATTCTAAATATGGACCCACATCTATAAAATTAAAACTTGAAAGGGACTTAGGATATTATGAATATGAGTGTTTAAAATGTTTATTTTTTTAGGATACAGTAGTCTTTGCCATATAATCATTTGTTTTGACACACTATAAAAAATCCTATAAAATTAATTTGATTATGACACTTGGATGGTTCCATTTTATTTCTATACAAAGCCATAAACTAGAATCAAAATTAAAACATAATAGGAAAAAGCATTAAATTAAATGAAAAATGTAACCTCACACTTTTAATATGCACAAACGTGGAAATTCACTTTTTCATCATCACATTTATTTCAAAAAATATATAAGGTCGATTCCATTCATTATACTTCACAATCAAAATATATTATTAGAGACTAAAATTACTTCTAAGAGCATAGATAAATTTGAAGAATTAAGTTGATCCTCTTAAATAAAATTATAGTGCAACTAATCAATGAAAATATTTAGCAAATGATAATGGATTCCTATATATTTTCCTATGGTATGTCAAAAGTGTCCAAAAACACCTTCTTCATCTGGGATACATTGGGACTATGTTTTAGGCATTATAGTTCCATCTTTGATGAGGTTGAAAAGATGAGGAGTAATCCAGAAGAGCAAATCCCTTAGTAAATTTTGACTACTCAAATGTCCTCATTGTCCTATAGATATTTCCTTGTGTAGGCCTCTTCTGTAATGTGTTTTGTATAAGTGTATATTACACAACATGATCTTATCCCTGAATAATAAAAATTAAATAACATTCTTGGCTTTTATGGCCAGAGAGGGATCCTACCAATTGCTTCAACCCATTGTTTCATATAATAACTTGATTGTATCATAATTGCATAGTAGCACTAATATAAGAGAATTTCTAAATTATTGGTGAGAATACCCCAACCTATGGGTCAATAGGGATGCCATTGATAAGATTTCAATCTAGATATTTAGGCCTAGTGTTTGAATTTCCATGGTATTAACGAATATGTCTTCTAAGTCCATCGATATACATCATGCCAACAAACTTCATGTGTAGTTATTTTTAAATATTATTAGTGATAAATAAGTCCTTGACCCTAAGGGAGATTATTCCATTTAATTTGGGGCAATAGATTATTAGAGTCAAGAATAGACATCATTTCTACATGGTGTTCTACTTGATGACATTTATTGTGCCATAGTAATCTTTAAAAATATTCCACGTTAGGCCCCTACCTCTGAAATAATTATCCATTTTAAACTATCAAAGATGTATAACCACAATTTTATAACATTCATTCAAGATAGTTGTGACTATTTTAATCCAAAAATATACTAGGAAATTATTGAAATAAAAAACTAAGGATTTATGAAGACATCAAAATTTTCATCACAAGTATGGGAGCCTATTGGTACTATCCATATCATACTGTGATCAGAGTTGAAGTGATATTGGTATCTATTCTCAAGGTACTCATATATATTCCTTAAAAACTATCAGAGTTGGATATTTCCTAAAATGGTATACATCAATTTTGTGGGGTATACAAGGAAAATATTCAATCTCAATGGCTCCTAATGCCATGTAATGAGGGAATAGATTGTTTAAGTCTATGGCATGCATTGCATATAATAGTGGAACACACATCTTCCTTCAATATGCATGATGATGATGATGATGATGATGATGATGATGATATTTTAAATGAGATCATAAGGGCCATGTAAAATTACACGTTAAGTCATTAAGTGGAAAAGTATCAATAGTGTATAATGCTCATCAACAACCCCATGACTAGGTATATATAAATATTGATAATAATGAAGAGGTGATGAGAAAAATTCAAATTACAGGTATTTTAACCTCATGTCCAAGGCTAAAGTAACTAAAATAAGTAGAGGAAGGACTAGAAGAATCTCTAAATTAGATGATTTTCCTAGCACAAATGTATATTTTAGAAATAGAGTTCCTTAACAACTCCTTTCTCCAACATTTTCTCAAATAATAATTCCAATATAAGAGGAAACTCAATCCCTTATTTCACCTTTTGTTGAAATTCCTCTTTGAACTACTATAGTTAATTTTTTGGATATCCTGCATACTACAAAAATTATTGAATAAATAGTGTAACTCCCCTCTTTCTCCTTCCATACCTCAATTAGAGGATGTTGCATTTTAAATTCCTATTTTGGTTTGATAAAACTAAAATTTAACACGTGTTTCTACCTAAAAGGTTTATCATATCACCAAAGTGTATACTAGGTAGTTTATACCAAGGACTTCTACATAGTGTCTCCAAGTGATTGTGTTGCATGTAGTGTGACAATAGTCTCTCCTATATTGGTTACTATGATAACATTGGATAGGAAATTCCCTTCAAAAGAGGCACAAATTTAGATAAGGGATACATTACTAAGTTTGGATCCTTTACACATATTTCCCACATTTAAGATAACTTTAATGGTTGGGATACCTAACATGATCATTAATTCCATATCTAAGCCTAATGAACCCAATCAAAAGGGTAAAATTCCTAGTGTTGTGTTGGATAAAGCCTAATTTTCTTCACTTATAAGTACAAAATTTACTTCTCCAATAACCATCCCCATTGCTCCTCTAATTTGATCTCTAGTTCCTAAAACTACCATTGAGACCCCTAAATCCACTACATCTACAACCTTCAATCTTTTTGAATGCAATGTCACTATTCTCAGGTCCACTCCACTTCATACATCATCATCCACATTGGCCACACCATTTATAGTATCTATTATTACTATGTATTAGGCAGATGAAAATTAGATTTAAATAATTCAACTTACCAAGGATAAGAAGAAAGAAAAAATAATAGTCAATGAACAGAAAGTAAAAATACTGAAGGTAAAAATATAATTTGAGTAAGACATAGGAAAACTCAAGAGAGTTAGTAGAAGTGTATAAGTCTCATCGGTTCTTACCCTATTATCAGGAGAAAGCTTAGTAGATCCTTTAATGTTCCGAATGCAAATGATTGTTTTGGAACTATCCATCCCATATTCCCAAATTTGAAGGAGGTGAATGGGTAAAAGTTAGTGAGAAACAAAGGTAAAAAATGAAGAAGTATAAAGGAAATCGATCCATTAAATATATTTCTCAGATCTCAAACAATAAATTGATTAAAAGATAATTTTAGAGAAGTTTTTGAGAAATGGTTCTTGGTAAAAATATTAGCTTCATAGGCATTTTTCATGCTATCTTTTTGTTGTGTTTTATCTTAATTACAGTAGTTCTTTTGTCAAATCTAGCCTTTTAGCCACTATTATTTATTTACTTGTCTCTGGAAGAGGAAGTTCCTTTTGAGCCTTCATGGTTTATTCTTCTTTATCCATTGCTCTAGTTTGAGGGACCTAAAAACACCCTTCACCTTTAACATTATTAAAAATTCTACATTATCTTTTGTATTCATATGAATAAAATATATGATTTCTTTACATGTAAGGAAAATTTAAAGATGAAATGTTCATAATGCTACAGTTCACAATGTATGAACTATTGAGACAAAATAATTCATTACGATATGAAAACTTGAATAGACTTTATATTTTTTAAGTCTACTAAATAAACATGTAGAAAATTGTATCTACTCTGTGACACAAACTATAAAAATATTGTACCATTCCCTATTCTTTCCTATAGAATAGAAGTTACAATTATACAAGTATAAGCCTTACAATTCACTTGAATGTGTGTTTTTTGCATTGTCTATATAATTATACACATATTCACTCTACATAACCTTTCACATTATATCTAATCCATGATTATCCTCTGCATGCATGGTCCTATG
Organism: Torreya grandis; assembly: GCA_037957365.1. NCBI lineage: Eukaryota > Viridiplantae > Streptophyta > Pinopsida > Cupressales > Taxaceae > Torreya > Torreya grandis. Next base: position 3,264,458 of record JARHVA010001499.1, on the reverse strand, counting down.
CCCCATCTCACAAATCAAAAGTTATTTAAAAAAGAGGCATGATAACTCATTCTACAACCACTATCTAAATACTATGCTCACTAAGATTGCTCTTTCCACTTATTTAATGATCTAAAAATAACTAACATACACAATTTTGACTTAAAGGAGGATATAATTAACTTTTAGTATTTTAAAAAAATAAAAAAATGGCCACTTAAAAACTAGAATTTCCACGATCATCACCTATAAAAAACCAAAGGTTATTTTATGATAACAAAATCACTTTTTTTGTGGTTTAATCATCAATGACTATGATTGAACACTGATTGGTTGATAAATACTTCTCTTTTTCTACAAGATTTTTTTTCCCAATTTATTTTAGTGGTTTGGGAGATGTGAGAAGATATCTATCACACTCTTCTAAATGAAGAATTTCACTTTAATCTATTTCTCTCTCTTTGTATCAATATGTCATGACTATTGTCATCCTCTTTTAATATTTTTGTACTTATATTACAAAATTTCATCCCTCTTCAATTAAATTTTTTAGTTTGATTCCAAGAATTAAATAATTGATAGAATTTTTCCTTCATCTTCATTAAAAATGGATAGATCATGCATGTTAAATATATCATATTTCATAATTAAGTACATCCTAATGAATTAAGATAAATGAAGCTTTAAATCATTTTTCTAACTTACCTTGTGATAGTGAATAGTCAATATCTTAAGAGGTGTATTATTCTTAACTCGTCCATAGATTATCTATTTTATCAAGTAGAACCATACATTTTATCCTAATTTTACCATATACTCTTAATAATTTTGATCATGTCAAATTTAATACTTGGATTACAACTTCTCCAATAGTTATTTCACATTATGATGGATTTTATTAATTCTCACAAGGAATATTTTTACCATCATCACCTTTTATTTTATTTATTTTAATTCCCCTTTTGCCTCCATAAAAAATCAAGTGGGTTTATAAAAAATAAACCCACATATATGCTTCAAAAGGTGACTTTATGAGTGGAAGTGTGAACTATCCTATTGTATGAATGTTTAATATATGCCAACTAGTCATTAGATGGTTTTCATTATAACCTCTTATCAACTAAAGTAAGGGAATGGCATTAACATATTTTGTTTATACAAATATTTAATATATTTCAACTAGTCATTAGATGTTTTATATTATAACCTCTTATCAACTGAAATAAGGGCATGGAATTAATATATTTTATGTATCCTTCTGTTCAAGAATCAAAGAGAATGGATAGTTATGTTTGTTTTTATCCTTGTATCTATATATTAATCATAAATAACATATCCAATTATTATTGTATCAAATAAATTTTAATGATCATAAATTAATTTAAATCTTTGAAATAAAGTATCCCCAATCTAGACTCACTCACTTCAATTTCAAATGATTTTTTAGAATTGGGATAAGAAATAATTAGTGCATAATTGATTTTTATTTTAGTGAATTAAAAGTATTATCATATTCCTTTCCTAAATGCAAAGCTTTACCACTTGTTTTAATGGATTTAAAAGATGTTTCTATTGTGGATAAAAATAGCATAAACCTCCTCATAAATTAAACTAGTCTAATAAGATCCTAGTTTTCTATAGCACTTATAAGTGTGCCCCAATTAACAATATCCTTAAACGTTGGTAGATAATATTTCATTTATCCTCTAACAAATCAATGCAAAAAATATAATATTGATTGATTTTCAAACTCAAATTTATGGAATAACATATCTAACCTAATGAATTGATCAACTTTATTTGAACCCATTTGTGATAGTTTTTTTAAAGGTGAAACATAAATTATTTTTTGTGAAGAAAAATACATGTGAATCCAAGGCATCTAAAAATACGATCATAACTATAAATTATTTCTTCTAACTAATTGTTGTAGTTGAAACCCTTTTTCCCATATTAAAAAAAAAAAAAAAAACTTAATCAAATAAATAAAGATGAGAGTTTATCTCTTCACACAATTTATCTACACAAAAATAATTCATGATATTCATAAATATATGAACATACAAATAATTTAACCCACTAAATATATAAAACTATGATTTATGTTGAGAAATCTAAACCCTATGGAATCATGAACACGCCCAACCACCTTATGTGTTGACCTAAAACTCCCTATACACAAAATTATTGCAAACTTGGGTGAAAAACTTATCTTAAAACCCTAATTGTTACATTTCATAGTTCAATAAAACTCAAGGTGATTCCCTAGTATTCAAGATTCACACATTATTCGAATGAATGGTTATCTCCCTATATACAATGTAAAAACTAGTAAAGGTGTTTAGTTTTCCGATATGAATAATTCCCTCCTTAACCAAGACACTCTTCTAAATTATGATGCATTTGTTAATGGGAATCACAATGCTGTATATGTAGATAATTATGCATGGATGAGTATAGACTAATGAATGTAAAGTAGTGATTTCTTAAGGATTACTAGTAGATAATTGAACCACACATTTTAGTGACCTGACATGGATTTACATTTATAATATATTTTATTTATTAACGATTACAAGTAGATAATTAAACTACACATTTTAGTGATCTGACGTGGACTTACGTTTATAATATATTTGATCAGATTCTAAATATTTGGTAATAATTTTTCAAAAAAATTAAATTTTAGATGTAAACATGTGATTTCTAAATAGTTTGTCATTCCATAAAATAAATCTAATGTATTATTATGTATTATATTACAAAAGCACACAAGGTAAGAACAAATGTAAAATTGTAAGTTTTTTTAGTTTTTTTATTTTTTTAAAAGGGGGAGTTAATAAGTGTATGCTATATCCAATAGAAACTTTGCCTCCACCTACATAGTAATCTAAGATATAATTACACTATTTATTTTTTTTCCATAAATTATGTTGTGGCACTTGCCAACCATCTACAATGTATGGATGTACAAAATAAACATATTACACTGATTCACTTTTACTTCTTCAAGAAAAGAGTAATGCATGTTATCTTTATACATCATGGCACCTAACATAAATATCCTTTCACATTAAGGTTCTAAAAGCATATGTGTCTAATATCTTTCTATTTTTAATACATTGGTAAATTATATATGTCCATTTTCACTGATCTTATATCCCTTAACTTAAAAATAAATATATTTCATTTATTATAATAAAATATTTACATGCCAAAAAATAAAGGAAGAATAGATTTAGAAATTTCAGATTTATCTTGTAGATATGAAATAATGTATAATATTTTATGGATATAATTGTGTATAAAATTTTATTTCCAATGGTATCCATAAAATATTATATAAATATTAAATTTAATTTTTTGAATATATTACAATTAAATTTTGAACAATTATAAATGAAATATGAAAATATAAATAAAAATTTATAATTATTTTGTATATTTATAAATATACATTATTTATATGTTAAATAAGTTTTCTTATATTTTAATTATAATTAAAAATGTATAAATAATAAAATATTATTAAAATAATGATTATTTATAAAAATCTTGTTGAAATGACTTATACTCACAAATATAAATCTCAAAAATCAACAATACAATAAAAATCTCAAAAATCTACAACATAATTAAAATTGCTTCCGAAAACCTTCAACTAACTAATTAAAAAAGTTCGTTACCCCCATGGTACTATGCTACTGGATTTTATTGAAATACTATTGTAATTTGCAAGCTTCTGTATTTGTAAGATCGACAAAATGGTTAAGCTAATTTTAAAAGGCAACTAAACAATCACCAAACAGTTCGTACGAAATTAGAAATTTAAATTTTGCGAGAACAGACAGGAATAAAGTGAAATTTGAAATTTGAAACGTTATGTGATCTGAGAATATTGATGTGCCTTTCAGCTTAAATTGAAGCTTTGTATCTATGGTTTTGTTAGAAATGGGATATATGTTTCTTTTGTTTCCATTAACCCTATTTGCACCAATTGTTTTGATTATGTACACAAAATGACGCTTTTGGGCTTCTATCTTATTGTAATGGAATAAAAGTGTAACCTTCTTCTAAGTAAATTACCTCATCCGAGTTTGCTATGGCTTCCAGTAAGCTTTCAGACGCTCCGGTCAGCTGTTTCAATACAATCTTTTGTAGGGCGAGGTGGTCAAGATCACTTTCTCCAACCTGTATGTGGCACACTCTACAACGTTTCCGAAAGTAATTGCACAATATTTTGCAGAGAGTAGTCTTACCCATTCCAGTGCTTCCATACACAGCCAAGATCTGTGTAGCTGAAGCTAATCTTCTTTCTTTGCACGGCAGCTGATTGATTTTATTTATCATGTCCTGCAAATGAATAATTCAATTCTCATCATACCACTTTACACAATGAATGCTCTTATTAATAATAAATCTTTAGGGTTATCAACTTTATTTGTACAATGTTAGAGTTGGGTACCTCACAGATTCTTTCAGCACCGTGCACATAAGTAAGATCTGCAGTGAAGTAAGGAGGAACAATTTCACAGATGGTTTGAACAATAATCTCCTGTAATCAACCTCTCTCATTCTCTTATGAAAAACCAGACCCTTAGCGGACTTCAACACCTTCAAAGCATGTTTGCATTCTTCAAGATGTATTCGGCTGTCAGTCGCAGCCCACTCTCGCCATTTTTTCAGCCACCTTCGTTGATTCTGTTGATCTTTCAAATCTTCAGTAGAGGGTTTGAAGAATAACGTTAGTAATTTCATATGACGATTCTTTCCTGAGATTATGGCTTGAATAATGGCTTGGAGCTCAAGCATCTGCCAAATTGACCTACTGAAGAAGTCTTCGGACAATACAAAAACTGCCAATTTACACTGCGCTGCTGCAATGAAAATTAATTGAGGGAAGCGTTGTCCGTTAGGGAGACTAAAAAAATCAAGAAAGGCATCCCGATGTTGGCCTTCAAGCTCCACCCACAGCTGGTGAGTAAAATCCTTTTGAGCTCCTGAATGGCAGATGAAAACTTCGGTACTGCAAGAAATTGATAAACTGTTAGAATAACTTTGATTTTAAAGACTCGTTTCAAGTCTTGAAGCAAATAACAAGTATAAAAAACAAGTTGTTAGGGCTAATTATTTTACAAGCTATATCTAATTTTTTTCTTAACGTATATTCCATATGAGCAAAAAAGCAGCGTATCTCTGGCAATGTTTTTATTTTTGTTGTGGAAGGAAATACCATTGTAGCAGATGAAGTATAACTTTATTATTATTATTATTATTATTATTATTATTATTATTATTATTATTATTATTATTATTATTATTATTATTAGGTTGGTGTGGGGATGATGGGAGTTGTATGAGTTGGTTATGTAGAAGTGAACCAATTTGTTGGAAATTATTCTCACATTTTTTTAAGTTTTTATTTTTGTCCTTCCATTTCAAACCAGGAAGTAAACAGACTCTCACGTGAAAACCATATTCATGCATTGTTTGCTATGGACTATGCATGGACATGCCAGTTGGGTTTTAAGGAAGGATGTATCTATTTCCAGCAACAGATTTCCAATGATACACATGCCATTTTCTGTAATTTTAGACAACAATATTTCCCACTTGCATCAGTATACGTACAACAGGCTAAAAGATGAGATGCAAAAGGCATCTTTTCATTTTGGTATAGGGATTCCTTTGTACAGAGCATATGCAAGCATGCATCATATTACTGATTCATGATACAAAAATCACTGATATGAATATGTATGGATTAATTGTGGATAAAAGTATAAGGATGTCATGGGGAAGACTTTGTGGAAATACAGCCAATGATGCATCTATTTTTAATCTCAAAATCACAATGAAAGAAGTGTTTCGTGGATTTCCTTTCCACACTCACAAGCTGAAAAACAAAACCCACTCCAAAATACACAGGAACAGAACATCGTGCCCATAAGTACCCACTTCATCATCCAATGCTACCCTGTCACAAAAAAACTATAAGCCAAAAAAACAAAAAGGGCGTTATGAACAAATTGAATACAATTCGGGTATAAACTTATAGGGAAAGAAAAGCTTGTTTTCAGGATCAAGCCTAAGCCTGCGTCTGGTAGGCAATAATGCTCTTCCAACAGCAGAACTAGAATTAATGCCTAAGGAATCAGACCCACTGGTTCCTCCTTGATGCCAAAGGGAGCAATCCAGTTGCACTGGCGGCCTCTGCGCTTAGAAAATACCTATGACCGCGCCCTCGCCCTCGGTGTTTACAATCAACAGCTTATAGAAAACGTTCGAACCTTAACAGGGCATTGACTCCGTTTCAGCAAATACAGACTCAAAATGCAGAAGGCTAGCGTTCAAATAAAAAGTGTAAGTCCCAATAAGAACAATCTCCAAACAAAATGCAGTGAAACCCTAACCTGTATTTCGAAGATTAGCACGACCACGCAGTGACACGGATCGGCACAGCACTCGACCTCGTCAATTGTCTCCAAGCGCTTAGAAACAGTAATCGCGAAACCACGACAAATACTGTATGACCTTCCCCCATTTCTAGCAAAAATTCTCTGGTTACTGGTCCACAAGTGAAAATATGCTAAATATGCCCTGACGCAAGTGAAATTATGCTAGAAATACCCTTGTCAAGATTTAAATATGTTCCAAATATTGGTAAGAACAGAGCGAAAACATGATATTTGAGTGTTATTGGTCGATTGTGTGGTGCAGGTACGCTTGTCAAGCAGGTTGTTATGGACCTTCTCAGAATCATTCTTGACATGTTGACAAACGTCATTTGACACTCTCAGCTCGTGCGGAGGAGGTGATTGAGTTGCTGGAAACAAATCATGTTCTGTTTACTCTTGGACTCTCAGCTCGTGCGGAGTTGGTTATTGAGTTGGAAAGAAATCATGTTACGCACAGATACGGACAAGGAAGAGTAGACGTCATTTTAAAAAACAAAGACCACCCCTCTCAAGATTGTCTTGTATTGCTACATATATCGTTCTGTAGGAAACATTTAAGGAAACAATATACGTGGTTAAGAAATTCACGTTGACAGAATTTTTTTTTTTTGTTGTCGTTTCGGAAGCTTCCAAACTTAAAGACGAAGCAAAGTTGCGGTTTGGAATATTATGGTGTAGTTTTAGCTTGGAGCAATATGTATCTATTTATTATTTTATGTTAATAGAGATCATATTATAATGATGGTGATTTTTATATATTAATTGGTTGTAGGATGAGCATATTGTTTGGTAAAATTTGTTTACAAATTCTTAAATATATATTTTATTATTTTAAATTGAATATGTTTGTTTTTATGCTGAAAATGTTTAGAATATATAAAATTTTGTTCGAATGTTTATAGTAACATATAAGTACATTAGTGAAGATAATGTTTTTGTATTCTACACAAAATTTTATTTAAATGTTTTTAAATATATACTTTAACATTTTAAATTCAACACATTTATTTAATTGCTTGCAATTAAAATTTTGTTCAATTGTTTACAGTTACATATAAGTACACCATTGACAATAATTTCGTTAATTCTAAATAAAATCTTGTTCAAATAGTACTAAATACATACCTTACTACCTTAAGTTGAACATGCAATCTTGTTAAAATGTTTCAAAATACACACCTTAAATTTTATCTACAGTAACATATAAGTACACCATTGAAAATAATGCTTATAAGTCCAAACAAAATCTTTTTCATATAATTTTAAATATATACTTTATTAATTTAAGTTAAACACATTTATTTAATTGCAAACAAAATATTGTTCAAATGCTTGTAAATACATATACCTTATTACCTTAACATGCTTATTTAATTGTAAATAAAATATTGTTCAAATATTTCTAAATACACACTTTACCAACTCACACACCTATTCACAAATAATATTTCTAAATTTCATAAATATAAAAAATTATAATTAAAAATATATTAATATTAAATTATATAATTAAAAAAAAGATATATAAACTTAAGTTAGGAACAATTTCTCATTCCTCACTTGCACTCATAATTTTTTTTGACATTTTAAAAATTGTAGTTAATTATTTATTTTAATAGAAGGATTTTATTTAATGTGTATTGTATTTAATAAGTTATGTTAGAAATGTTAAAATCATTTTTTCAATTATTGTTTATTGGATTGTATTATTTATGCAAGTATACTTTAATGTAAATGAAATAGGTATTATTATTAAAAATTGAATGATAATTTTAGATTTTCAATGTATTTTATTTATTTATCCTAATTAAATATGTAGACAATAATTATTTTTAATCTTTATGTTTGTTGATGTTAATAATCTAAATTATTTAAGTATCTTTCAAATATAAATACTTTTATAATTAATGAAATATTTCAAATACACCTTTCACAATATTACATTTTTTAAATATTTTTTGCACATAAAATATTTTAAAAAATTTAATATTATCTAATGAATTGATATCAACAATAAAATTTTCATGTAAAATCTAAAAAATAATTTTAATATTACTTGATAAATTAATATAATAATAAAAATATAAAATTTATTGGTAAATTTATTAATCATTATTCTACATATTATTAAAAAAGATTACAAATTTTACTTGAAAAAATTACAAAATTCACATTATATTAAAATTAGTATGTGATTGGTAATTTAAAGCATATTCTTACATTGAAAAGAATTAATGCACCTTCCTTTTCTAATTTGATATAGAATATTAAAATAATATTTTTATTAAAATATATTTTAATTGTTATAATTTTATGATGAATTAAGGTATATTGAAAGGTATTGATAAATTTATTATTTAATAAGAAAATAAATTAAAGATATAGATTATAAAATTGTTTAAATTTTATTTAAATCATTGAATTTTATCAATCTTTTTTTTTATCATATCAATTTAAATATAAATTTTATATAGAGAAAAAATCTAGAAGGTGAACCCTTACACATATTAACAAATTTAACAAAATATATAATATACATTTTAAAAAATATAAATCAAATCAAAAACCATTTAAATAAAAAAATAAAAAATCTTAAGGTCACAAGAGTCTTCTCACATAAAATACTTTAAAAAATATTAATATTATTCAATGAATTGATATTAACAATAAAAAATTTATGTAAAACCTATAAAATTATTTTAAGATTACTTGATAAATTAATATTAATAATAAAAATATATAATTTCTTGGTAAATTTATTAATAATAATTCTACATATTATTAAAAAATATTACAAATTTTACCTAAAAAAATTACAAACATTACATTATATTAAAATTGGTATGTGTTTGGTAATTTAAAACATATTATTATAGTGAAAAGAATTAATGCACCTTCCTTTTTTAATTTGAAAGAGAATATTCAAGTCAATTTTTTCTTAAAATATATTTTAATTGTTATAATTTTATGATGAATTAAGATATATTCAAAGGCATTGAGGACTTCATTATATAATAAAAAATAAATTAAATATATCAATTAAAAAATTGTTTAAATTTTATTTAAATAATTAAATTTTATCAATCATTATTTATTTTAATTATATCAATTTAAATATAAATTTGATATAGATAAAAAAAATTAGAAGGTGAACCCTTATATTTACAATTCCCATACTACTAAACACTTTCAAAATTTTCAATGTTATATTTATATGAAACCTCTTTTCTTTATAATTATTATATCTATTAAATGTTTATTTCATAATTAAATTTAAATATTATAATTTAAAAAGATAAAAATATACATACAATTTTTTTTTTAAAATATCTATATATTAACAAAATATATAATATAAAATTCAAAAATATAAAATATAACGCAAATAAAAAACCATCTTCAAAAAAAGGTTCTTAAAGTTACCGACTTGGTGCAATAGTAGAAGTAGGGAGACTTCCCACACATAAATTACATAAAAAAAGGTAATATTATTCAATAAATTGATATCAACAATATAAATTTCATGTAAAACCTAAAAAAAAATATTTTAATATTACATGATAATTCAATATTAATAATAAATATATATAATTTCTTGATAAATTTATCAATAATCATTCTACATATTATTGAAAAAGATTACAAATTTTACTTAACAAAATTACAAACTTCACATTATATTAAAATTAGTATGTGATTGGTAATTTAAAGCATATTTCTACATTGGAAAGAATTAATACACCTTCTTTTTTTAATTTGATAGAAATATTCAAATCATTTTTTTATTAAAATGTATTTTAATTGTTATAATTTTATGATGAATTCAGATATATTGAAAATCTTTGAAGACTTCATTATTTAATAAGAAAATAAATTAAAGATATTAATTATAAAATTATTTAAATTTTATTTAAATCATTAAATTTTATCAATCATTATTTATTTTAATCACATCAATTTAAATATAAATTTTTTGTAGAGAAAAAAAATTAGAAAGTGAACCTTTTTATTTATTATTCTTATATTAACAAACAGTTTCAAATTTTTCATTATCATATTTATATGAAACCCCTTTTCCTTATAATTATTATATATATTAAATATGTATTTCATAATTAAAATTAACTATTATAATTTTAAAAGATAAAATTATACATACAATTTTTTTTTTTAAATATCTATATATTAAAGAAATATATAATTTCCGATTTGAAAAATATAACATATGTAAAGCAAATAAAAAACCATTCTTAATGTTGGCTTCAAAAAAGGGTTCTTAAAACACTAACATGCCATTACACGTATTTTGAATTACCCTATGCAAACAATGATAAATAATATAAACAATGGAAAGCTTGGTTGTCGAACGGCTTTGTGCATGTATGACCACGAGCATTACGAGGTGAAGGTGACGTCATCTGTGACGTTGTGGACGAGGAGTTGCAATGCACTTGGCGGTTTACTTTGTTAGATCTTCGTATCGACATTACAATTTGACACATGTTGACACGTTTAATAAAAACGACAGATAAATTTTGACGGTTTTGATATTTCTGGGGAAATATAAATTGGTTTGCCAGCATCGACCCAAATGGAAGAGAAAGGATAGATAGGTACCTGAGATGCCAATACAGATGCAGTAACCGGAAATCTATAATCGTTAATGCCTGCCAAATTCGCCAATCATTTAACAATTCAAGTCAGAAAAATTACATGGACAAAATGTTCGTTTTCTGGCGATCGCATCGAAGGCCGAGCTAAGGCAATAGACTAGACTAGACTTACAGATAAGCTACTGCAGCAACAAATGCGTGGACAGCAAAAGAAGATGGGATGTGGAATTTGCATTACGTCCAATAGAGATAATGTGTGCGGGTCCTTCGAGAGAAAGATAATGTGTGCAGCCCCCTGCTTTGTTTCCATATTCGTTGGTAGGTTTTGTCTTCAGCAATATATAAGTACACCATCATATGTCATCCTTACCTTCTCTTTAAAAATCATGTTTAATATCAAGTTATATAACACACAAAAAATCTAAAATTTATAAATTTAATGAGGAACAATCTCTCATTCCTCTCCTACTCCCAACCTGATTGATATTTTAAAAATTGTAGTCATTTTTTTTAATAAATTTTATTCGATATATATAATATATTTAACACATCAAAATTTAATTGTTAATTTTAATATTATTTATTTGTATTATATTCTCTATTTAAATATATATATAAGTTTAAATAGTGATAACTTTTTTAATATCTATTAACAAATTTAATCTATACAATTTAATTAAATGTGTCAATAATATTTGTTTTAATATTTTTTATAAATAATATATTTATAATTATCTTTGTTGATGTTAATTATTTCAATCATTTAATGATATCATAAACAAAAATATTTATAGAATTTATAAGATCTTTCTAATACAAGAGACATTCACAATATTTAAAATATTCTCAACAAAAATATATTTATTATTTTATAAATTAAGATTAAGGGTAAAAATACATAGAATTTCTTTATAAATTTATTAATAATCACTTTAAATTTTACTCATCAAATTTTATGAGGAATATTAAAGTCTAAATTTTTCTTTAAATATATTTTAAAAATTACAATTCTATAATAAATTATATAAAAAAAAGAAAGTAAAAAAGTTTGATAAGATGCAGATTACATTTACCGGTTTCATATTAATAAACACTTTGACATTTTTTAATGTAATATGCTTTTGTATTATGAAAACTCTTTTCATTGTACATAATTATTATACATATTGAATGTATACCCAAAATAAAGGTTAAATGTTACAAATTTTAAGGGTAGAATTATACATCTAACATTAATGGAAAATCATTTTCGTTAAAGGTTTAAAAAAGGGGTCTCATACATTAAATCAGTTTTTTTTTCAAGTAGTGATAAAAATAGATTTTTAAATTAGGTAGCAATTTTATATGACGTGTTACAATTTAAATATTATATATAGTTATTTTTATTTATTTAAAGTTTGATTTAAAAAAAATTATCAACAATTTATTATTTTTAATATTAATTAATTAATTTTTTTCTAATAACACATGAAAATAAAATGTTGACCAAAAAAATTAAGTTATATTATTATGTTTAATAAAAATAAATATGATATATCTTATAGTGGCATTATGATGGTATATAATCATGTTTTATTGAATATCAAAATTGTATTTACTAGCAATTTTACTTTATATATTTTTAAAAATATATTGATTTAATAATTACAAGGTTGGTGTAACTCATATTAATCATAATATGCTATATATTAATACTAGGTTGTTTTGTTAGACTTGGACATGGTCAAGGATAATTAGAAAGAATTTTAAATAATTCAAAAGAGCTTATTTATATTTTTTGAATGCCGATTGACTTTGATTGAATATAATTATTTGTAACATTTTTGAAATGATTTCATGATTTTAGACTTCGATGAAGATTTTTTATAAAATTACTTGTTGAATTTTATAATATATTTTTATATTTCATGAAATCATTGATTATGGAAATATTTTCTTATCAAATTACAGATCCATTGACGTATGTATTGTTTTTTAATTATTTATTTATCCTTTTTTTAAATTTAGATTTTGATAGGTAAACTCTCATTTATCCTCTAACAACCCCATATCCCCATAACAACGTCATATCAAAAACACAATTGTGATTGATTTTTAAAATTAGATTTATAAACTATCATAGATGACCTAATGAATTGATCAAACTTGATAACATTTACAATAGGTTTCATAAAGTGAAACACATGTTTTTTTGATGAAAAAAATCATATGAATCCAAGTAATTAAAAACTATAGTACAATGCAATTCATACAAAAAAAAATGGGTGGAAAAATCACACTCCAAAATCCAAGCCACTCAAGATAAACAATCTTTGAGTGTCAAAAAAATAGAAACAAGAGAATAGCCTTGATCAAATACATTTTGGAGCCCCAAATACAAAAATCTTAAAAAGTCCATTTTAACCATTAATTTTTTTAACTTTAGTCCATAACTCTATAGGCGATGTGAAAGGAATATGAATAGTGATTAGTTGCAATTGAGGTTCAACTATAGCTTGAATCTTATCCAACTCAAAAGTATCAGATTCATATAATCTCTTCATTCCTGCATCTAAAACTATTACTTATGACTAATGATTGTAATAGAAACCTTATTCTCATATAAAAAAATTCTTAATGAAAAACACAAAAAATAGATTTTATCTCTTCAAACAATCTCTCTACGAAAACAAATATCTAAATAAAATAAATATCTAAATATTCATAGATATATATCCATATAATAACATTAGACAACCTAATATGTAAAAATATGATTGCTATTGATAAATCTAAACCCTATAAAATTTTTAAGATGACCAAGCACATCATTTTTTGATGCCAAACACTCTATGTACAACATTGTTATATAGCATAAAAAATGTCTTGAAACCTTTGTTATCTTTCACAATTTTATCAAAAATCAAGGTGATACCCTAATAACCAGAATTAAAACATTGGTGGAATGAATGGTTCTCTTTACATACAATTAAAAAAATAAATTAAAGGTATTTAATTTTATGATATGAATGATTCCCTCTATAACTAGAATATCTTTCTATGTTGTTATGCATTTGTTAATAGGGATGAAGAGAATGTAGATGCAACCTTATTCTCATATACAAACAATTTCTTAATGCAAAACACCAAAAAGAGATTTTATCTCTTCAGAGAATCTTTCTAAAAAACAAATGTCTACATAAAACAAATAATTAAATATTCATAGATATATGGCCATACAAGTACATTAGACCACCTAATATGAAAAATTATGATTGCTATTGAGAAATCTAAACCACATGAAAATTTTAACATGACCAAGCACCTCATTTTTTGATGCCAAACTCTCTACACAAAACATTGTTATAAAACATAAAACCTGTCTTGAACCTTGTGTTATCTTTCACAATTTTATCAAAAATCAAGGTGATTCTCTAATAGATAGAATTAAAACATTGGTGGAGTGAATTTAAAATTTAAATTAAAGGTATTTAATTTTATAATATGAATGATTCCCTCCGTAACAAGGATAGTATTCTATGTTGTGATGCATTTGTTAAAGGGGATGAAGAGAATGTAGATGCAATAACCTTATTTTCATATACAAATAATTTCTCAATTCAAAACACCAAAAAGATATTTTATCTCTTAAAACAATCTCTACACAAAAACAAATATCTAAATAAAACATATGTCTAAATATTCATAGATATATGGCCATACAAGTACATTAGACCACCTAATATGTAATATTATGATTACTATTGAGAAATCTAAAACATATGAAAATTTTAACATGTCTAAGCACCCCATTTTTAATGCCAAGCTCTCTATGAATAACATTGTTATAAAGCATAAAATATGTCTTGAAATTTGTGTTACCTTTCAAAATTTTATCAAAAATTAAGGTGATTCCCTAATAGCTGGAATTAAAACATTGGTGGAATGAATGGTTTTATTTTTATAGAATTAAAAAATAAATTTAAGGTAATTAATTTTATGATATGAATGATTTCTTCTGTAACTACAATAGCCTTCTATGTTGTGATGCGTTTATTAATAGGGATTAAGAGAATGTAGATGCAATGAATTTTATAGAGAAAGTATAGATGATGATGAATTTAGGGTAGTGATTCCTTTAGGATTATTATCACATAATAGAGGTATACATTTTAATGGTTTGGCATCGATTTATATTTATAATTTAATTGATCTAATTATGAGTATGTGGTGATAGCTTGCTAAGAGTGTTAAATTTCATGGGTAAACATGAGAGATTAAATCATGAGTCATATATGGTTAAGTTTGTTTTTAAAATGGTTGTAATGTATTATTATTTATTATATTCTAAAACTTCACAAAAGTAACAATAAATATATAAAAAATTATACGTATTTTTATTTTTAAATTAGGGGTTAGTGGATGTATACGATATCCAATAATTGCATTGCCTTTACCTACAAAGTAGTCTACGAAATAGTTGCACCATGATATTTTATGCATAAATTCTCTCATGTCACTTGCCAATCACTTAAAATGTGTTGATGCAAATCATAAATATTTTATAATAATTCATTATTTACTACATCAAAAAAAGAGTAAGAAATATTATATTTAATTTTTTCAAAAATTAAGTTTGGAATAATTATACAATAAAAAATATAGGATAAAAAAATTAAATTTTTTAAAAGATTAGAAGATTAAAAAACCCCACTCCTAATTAAATTTACAATTCTTTTCCATACAAATAAATATTTAAATTACTTACTTATTAAATAAATCCTCTTATCTTATAATTATAACATTAAAAAAATCTAAATTAAAAAAACATTTAAAATAATAACTATTCCTAAATTCATATTTAAATAACTTAAATACGAATAAAAATATCAACATAATTAAAAGTTATCATAAAAACCTTCAACTCCGTAATCAAAATTTTATAATTCATTACCCCAGTGGGTTAGATCGACCAAATGGATAAACTAATTTTGAAGGCTACTAAACAGTCATGGTTATGAAACTTTGCGAGAACGGACAGGATTAATATGCAACGAGAAATTTGTGAAAACTTTATGTGCACAAAATGATGCTTTTGGGGTTTATTATTGTCAAGGAATAAAAGTGTAACTTTCTTTCAATAAATTACCTCATCCGAGTTTATCATGGCTTCATTTAAGCTTTCAGATGCTCCGGCCAGCTTTTCTAATATAAGCATTTGTAAGACGAGGAAGTCAATATCCCCACCTCACATTCTGCAATGTTTCCGAAAGTAATTGCACAATATTTTCCAGAGCAGTCTTACCCATTCCAGTGTTTCCATAGACAGCCAAGACCAGTGTAGCTGAAGCTAACCTTGTGTCTTTGCATGGCAGCTGACTGATTTTGTTTATCATGTCCTGCAAATGAATAATTCAAATCTCTTCATACCACACTTCACAATGAATGCTATTATTAATAATTATTTTTTAAAGTTATCGGTTTGATTTATACAATGATAGAGTTGGGTACCTCAAAGATTCTTTCAGCACCCTGCACATATGTAAGACCGGCGATGAAGTAATGAGGAACAATTTTACAGATGGTTTGAACAATAATCCTCCGATAATCAACCTCTCTCATTCTCTTATGTAAAACGAGACCCTTAGTGGATTTCAACACCTTCGAAGCCTGTATGCATCCTTCAAGATCTATTCCGCTGTCAGTTGCAGCCCACTCTTGCCATTTTTTCGGCCACCTTCGTTGATTTTGTTGATCTTGCAAATCTTCAGTAGACATTTTGAAGAACAAGCGCAACAATTTCCTATGAGGATTCCTTTCTGAGCTAATGACTTGAATAAAGGCTTGTAGCTCAAGCATCGGCCAAACTGACTTACTGATGACGAACTCGGACAATACCAAAACTGCCAATTCGCGCAGTAATTAACTGAGGGAAGCATTGCGTGTTAGCGACTAACAATGTCAAGAGAAGCATCTCGGTGTTGGGCTTTAAGCTCCGTCAACAGCTGGTGAGTAAATTGCTTTTGTAATATATTAGAAATAGAAAAATAACGTATTTAATGTTTTCAATAATTAAGTTTAGAATAATTATAAAATAAAAAAAATTAGGAAAAAAAAAAAAGTTTAAAAGGTTAGAAGATTAAACCCCCCTCCTCCTAATTAAATTTACAATTCTTTTCCATACAAATAAATAATTAAATTACTTACTTATTAAATAAATTCTCTTACCTTATAATGATAACCCAGAAAAAATTTAAATTAAAATAATAACTATTCCTAAATTTATATTTAAATGACACAAATACAAATAAAAATATCAACATAATTAAAAATTATCGTAAAAACCTTCAACTACGTAATCAAAATTTTAAAATTCATTACCCCAATGGTGGGGTGTTCCTGGATTTTATGGAAATATTATTGGAAGTTGCAAGCTCCTCTATTTGTAAGCTCGACCAAATGGGTAAGTTAATTTTAAAGTCAACTAAACAGTCGTGGTTATGAAACTTTGCGAGAACGGACAGCATTAATATGCAGCGCGAAATTTGTGAAAACTTTATTATTGTCATGGAATAAAAGTGTAACTTTCTTTCAATAAATTACCTCATCCGAGTTTATCATGCCTTCATTTAAGTTTTCAGATGCCAGCTGTTTTAATACAAGCATTTGTAAGGCGAGGAGGTCGATATCACCACCTCACACTCTGCAATGTTTCCGAAAGTAATTGCACAATATTTTGCAGAGCAGTCTTACCCATTCCAGTGTTTCCATAGACAACCAAGACCAGTGTAGCTGAAGCTAGCATTGTGTTTTTGCATGGCAGCTGACTGATTTTGTTTATCATGTCCTGCAAATGAATAATTCAAATCTCTTCATACCACACATCACAGTGAATGCTATTATTAATAATTATTTTTTAAAGTTATCGGCTTGATTTGTACAATGATAGAGTTGGGTACCTTACAGATTCTTTCAGCACCCTGCACATATGTAATATCTGCGGTGAAGTAATGACGAACAATTTTACAGATGGTTTGAACAATAATCCTCCGATAATCAACCTCTCTCATTCTCTTATGTAAAACGAGACCCTTAGTTGATTTCAACACCTTCGAAGCCTGTATGCATTCTTCAAGATCTATTCCGCTGTCAGTTGCAGCCCACTCTTGCCATTTTTTCGGCCACCTTCGTTGATTTTGTTGATCTTTCAAATCTTCAGTAGACATTTTGAAGGACAAGGGAAACAGTTTCCTATGAGGATTCCTTTCTGAGCTAATGACTTGAATAAAGGATTGTTGTAGCTCAAGCATCGGCCAAACTGACTTACTAATGAAGTACTCGGACAATACCAAAACTGCCAATTCGCGTAGTAATTAACTGAGGGAAGCATTGCGTGTTAGCGACTAACAATGTCAAGAGAAGCATCTCGGTGTTGCGCTTTAAGCTCCGTCAACAGCTGGTAAGTAAACTGCTTTTGTGCTCCTGAATGGCACAAGAAAATTTTGGTAATGGAAGAAATTGGTAAACTGTTAAAATAACTTTGCTCTTAAGGATTCATATCAAGTTTTGAGTCGAATAACAAGTATAACAAACAAGTTGTTGTTGTTGTTGTTGTTATTATTATTATTATTTTTGTTGTTGTTGTTGTTGGCGGCGGCGGCGGCGGCGGCGTGGGAATGATCGGAGCTTTGGATTCTTGAATTTTGATCATCGGATTGGTTTACTTAGGAGAACGAGGACGCCATCTGTGACGAGGCGTTGCATTGTTAAAGCTTTGTGTCGTCATTACAATTTGGCACACATTCACACTTTTCAAGTTGCACGTGGAATCATGTGATTAAAAAAGGATATATTTTTTCGATTATTCTTGGGGAACAATTGGTTTGTTATCATCAATCCTCGCGGAATGAGGCTACCTAAGCTACGTCATTCCGTCTCTGCCAGCTCACCTTTTTTCCCACCAATCGTTTGAAGGCCTAGTTTGAAGCCCCACCCCATCCATATATGTATTTTTAATTTTTTGGATTAATGAAGATATGAGTGATAATGAAGGAAAGTGACCTTTTTATTGAGACAATGATTAATTGGTTGTTAAATGAATATAATTGTTTAGTGAATTTTTCCCTCTCTTTTATAAATTTATAATTTTAAAAAATTATATTTTTAAATATATGTATTATTATCTTAAATAAATATATTGGAATTGTTATTATTTTTTAAAATAGTTTTTATAAAAAAATTAATTTAATCTTTGTTGATAGGTTTTGTTTAAAGTAACATTTAAATGGAGATAATGCCACATTTTTTCTTTCCTCAGCTTTAATTTCATAATTTGTAAATAAAATATTGTTTAAATATATACCTTACTACCGTAAGTTAAATATATTTATTTGTGTTTTTAAATATAGTAATAAGGAGGAGAAACATCTGGTATTATAAAAGAAAAATTAGAATTAGTATTATTTTAATATCTTTTTTTAAATAAAAATAATTTAAACGTATTCATTGCTTTATCCAATTCTTTAACATAATATTTATATTTATAAAATGACTGCTTTAGATAAAACAAGTAATACATGGCCAAGAGGATTAAAAGATTTGATATCTAATGACATAAAAGAAGAAATGGCTTTTGGTAGGGCAATGGGCAGACACTATACATGATGTCTTTACACCTGCTTGACTATAAAAAGGGAAACATTTAGTGTTTCTAACTCACTAGGATTTTCAAATTTTCATCAATGCAAAAGGTTCCGTGTTCTGTTCTCTTCTTTGTAAAAACATACATCAATTTTGTTCTTTGTAGGTTAAATGAAACAATAATGTCTATGTGACCATAATGCATGTGAAATTGCAGTTACCCTTCACACGTGCACAATTGAATTTTAGTTTATATTCACACATAACTTTAATTAAGAGCAACCCCATAATAATGTTCATTCCTATGATAGGCACCACCCCATTGTTGATGTTGGAAGCAATATATATGGAATTCATTTGGCAGAGACTACATATCCCTGTATTCATGGATGTTTTAATGGTTTTAAATTAAATTAAGACTGCTCAACCTTAAATCTAATAGTTAGGAGATATATATCTTCATCTTTTTTGGGAACCAATATTAAGTCAATTGACATGGTTGACCATTTTGGCCATGCTAGCTATTTTGAGGAATCTCTTAATTTTATCTTCAAAATGCCAATCAAGCTTAGGGAAATTGTGTGGATGTGTTTTCCTGCTTCTTATAAAGAACATTAGAATATAGGGGTAGGAGTATTAAAAAAAAAATAGGTGGATCTTTAATTTGATATAATTTATGTTATTTGTCAAACATTTTTGAAGAAGAGGGAAGATGGGGTGAGGTTCAGAAAGGGAGGATATTAAAGAAAAATAAAAATTATATGTATGTATGTATGTATGTATGTATGTATGTATGTACATATTTTTAATTCTTTATGCACCCCCCCCCCCCTCCCCCCACCCTCCCAAAAAAAAAAAGATTATCTTCAATGTTTGTATATTAAGTTATTGTCGACATAAATTTCTCACAGTTGCAAATTAGAATGTTAACAAAAATTATATCTTCTATTATTTTTGATATAAACTATATAAAAATTAGGTGACTATGGTAACAATTGAATTAATTTCTTGCACATTTATTCTCATCTAGTCCTTATAGACCATCTATTTTATTAATAATCTGTTTTGAGAAATTTAAGACAATCTATAAAACAAATTAGTTCTTGCACTATGCATTTGTCTTCATTGATGGCCAAACATAGGCAATGGTGTCTTGTGCCTTGGTGTTCTAGTATGGCCTCAATCCATTGTCTCAACATGTTCTACAAGAAATATAAAAGTGATATGATGCAAAATTTTATATGGTCAAGGAAACTTTTATATGACCATGTTACGATATAATGTGATAATAATACTAGATAATTGCATATCTTGATTAAATAAAATGGCAACTCATTATGGAAAGCCATTATGGAAAGACTACAATCAAAGTGGATTTATATATAAAGTTAGATGTCGTGTTGTTATAACATTTGAAATCCAAACTTTTGAAACAAATTAATATAGTTTGCAAAAAAAATCCTTAAGAAAATGTTCTCCATATACTTCTTGAACTTATCCAAGTCTAAAAAGAACTAAAATACATTTACTTGGATATTTCTGCAATAGAATAACTAGAATTAGAAAATGTCACATTGAGAGATATTTCCAGTTTTTTGGTCTCATTGCATTGAAATCATATCTAACAACTATTATTGGGTAGCAATTTGTACCTTCATACATTTTATAAGATATTTTGTAGAAACATTTTATATAGATTTTATGTCACTATACTGGTTATTCTTTCAATAATACTATGTATAGTTATATAAACATGGATGAGTAATGAGTATGTTAAATCATCATATTTTAGTTTCCCTTTGAGTAATATGCACATATTAATAGCTACACCCACTAGGAACCAATTGTATCTAAGGAGAGAGCATGATAACATTATATTGATATACTTGTTTTGTTGGCTAATGTAGGCTAAAGATTAAATAGAAATAGTACACACACACACACACACACACACACACACAAACACACACACACACACAATTATATTTTTCAAGGTTTGATTAGCTTATACATTAACCTACAACCCTTAGCAAAATGGTGCAACTGAGCATGAAAACCACACACTAAAGGAAATCAAAGAAGAAGAAGTCATGGTATGAGAAGGGGTCAAAATAGAGGGAAGAGGTTGGGAATAAAAGGAGATAGTATCCTAAAATCCATGTGATAATGTGGGAGAAGGTTTATGAGGCTCTTCAAATTGACCACTTATCTTGAGTGGCAAATAGTAGAACAATTGTTTTTAGAGGAGCAACAAAATGTGTCACAAATATGCTAGGATATGACTTTGAAATTGTTCACAAGAAAAGGAAAGGAGAATATTGTAGTTGATGCACTTTATCGATAGGAAGTAGAGGAAGCAAAACTTCATGTTTATCTCCAAGTGGGAGATTGTTAGGTTGTGGAGCTAAAAGCTTCACTGATGCAAATAGGAGAGGAGGTTGTTGAGGGTTGCTGAGTTGCAGAGCAATCAGCGTTGGTCTGATCAGCCGACGTCAGCAAGATTGTGAAGAGAAGCAACTGACATCGGTTAGGGATCGGCTGACGTCGGTCACCTCCAGGCAGACAGGGACCGACATCGGTCACCTGTGTGGTTTGGACTGCGGATGTTATGGGCAGTTGGTTAACGAACCAAGTGTTTGCATGATGAGAGCTAATTTTAGACTAAGAGCTGTGGATCTAATTATTGTAATTGGATGTCTAATTATTGTTTGGATGAGATCTATATAATAGACTCATGGTTGTATTATATATTTTGTGCTAGGGAGTAAGAGAGCAAACAGCTCCTTCAGAGAGAGGTAGAGCAATGGTGCATTCCTCCTTTTGCCACAGTACCAGGTGTGTGGGTGCTGGATTGGAGAGTCAGCTGGATTCTTCAGGTATGTATGATCTTGGTCATCAGGTGAGCATGGCCCTTATAGGAGATCTACATGGTAAGTAAGATCGTTGATCTGTAGGTGTGTGTGTGTGCGTGTGCAAGGTCAATGCCTTGCCTTCCTCTTAGCTCTCCATGTACTCCACGCACATACCAATGAGTACACACCATAGTTTGTAATGCAATGCCATCATAAATTATTTGATGTTCCCAATAAGTTTCACTAAATTCTTATGATATATTATTGAAATTAGAGTTACCTGGACTGAAGAAAAGCAAAATGTTAATGAAAAATTTGGAGTATTCATCCATATCAACATAATATTTGTTAGTGGTAGCCATCATGAGCTTGCCACACTAAGGTATTTGAGCTAATTTAATTAATTTTCATTACATAATTGTGTACACTAGGAATTTGTGCTAATTTAGTGTTAGACTTTAGTTGAAGCTCTTACACAAGAGGAAACAAAAATGGGAGAAGTGAAGAATATAGAGGACATTCTAAATAGAGAAGGCTAGAAGGAACAAAGCTACAAAAGGCAATCCGGTCAGAGATATACAGACAGGTCATATTTTTATGGCTATTATTTTTATTGTAATGGATATGGTCATAAGAAATTAGTGATATAAAAGTATGACTAATGGAAACTTTAATTAATAATGATAAGAATATTTGTGTAATACTAATAAATTGAAAAGGGAACATTTTCTATGTTTTCTCATCCACAAAGGACTAACACATTCAAATAATGATTTCACGTAATTATGTGTGTGTGTGTGTGTGTGTGTGTGTGTGTGTGTGTGTGTGTGTGTGTGTGTGTGTGTGTGTGTGTGTGTGTGTGTGTGTGTGTGTGTGTGTGCACGCGCGCGCGCGCGCGTGTGTGTGTGAAATCATTATTTGAATGTGTTAGTCCATTGTGGATGAGAAAACATAGAAAATGTTACCTTTTCAATTTCTTAGAATTAAAAAAATATTCTTATCATTCTTAATTATAGTTTCCATTAGTCATACTTTTCTATTATAGAATTAGACTTGAAATAGAGTTGTAGTCTCTATTTTGTTGGCTTAATATTTTATGCTTGATTATATTTCATCTTTGTTGACTATATATAACCTATGAGAAGAAATATTATACTTAATTTCTTCTTTTTATATGTTTTTAATGCTACATCATGATGTGAAATAAGTAGTGAAGGGTTGGGATTATCAAGGATTAATACATGTTTTTGTTTTTTTTTTGGGTTGCAAAGACGGGTTAGTAATCAACCCATTTATAAGACTTCATAAATGGAAACTTTAACTATCTTTCTCATCTTCCAAGCCTATTTAAGGATAAAATTTACTTTTGGATTCACAATCATTACTTCTAATTAACTTAGATTACTGAAGACATATGGAC
Organism: Torreya grandis; assembly: GCA_037957365.1. Classification (NCBI taxonomy): domain Eukaryota; kingdom Viridiplantae; phylum Streptophyta; class Pinopsida; order Cupressales; family Taxaceae; genus Torreya; species Torreya grandis. Next base: position 3,240,517 of record JARHVA010001499.1, on the reverse strand, counting down.
ATCCTATGTAAAGGTATTGTCTACTTATAAGATGAAAATGGTACCCCTACTCATAAGATAAAAATTTTACCCTTGTAAGAATTTATTTTAGGGCAAAATACAACCTATGAGGTTACATATTTTAAAATAACTTGATAAGATTGGCATTATGGTTTGAAATCATGACTTAACTAACCCTTGTAACACATAGATTTGATGATAATTTGTGAAGATAATATTATTCCTTATTATTGGTTTAAATCTAATGAGATTTATTAAAACTTTGAAGTAAATGGAAAACTTTCTTCCTTAATACAAATTAGTAAATTTGTATAATAGTAATATGATTATTCTTTCTTAGCTACAAAAATTTCAATAACTATTTACCATGTGGAGAATGTGCTCATTTGTTTTAAACTCCTCCTTGTGTGTTGTCAAAGATTTCATAAGTTTTGAAGTCCCTATCAAAGTTAAAATATTGCTTATATCATTAATCTTGGTTACAAACTTAATTGGTGTTGATTTATTATGATACCTTGCTCATATTAGACATTTCTATTATACAAAGTATATAGAAACAAGTTTAAGGTTTATATATATATATATATATATATATATATATATATATATATATATATTCCAAAATTGTGAAGGAACTTATTGAGATATGAATCTTTTTGTCTTAACCTAGTAATCTGGTGAGGGATATTCATTTCTCATGTTGCTGATAAGCACCTTGAGAGTAAGGAGTTGATCCAACTCTGTTGAACTTTAAGAAACACTTTATTATCAAGTCAATCTTAGACCTTGATAAGACATAGAGAAGTCATCAGTCTATATTATTACTGGGTCTAAGTGGTTATGGTTCTTATCTACATAAGTATATATTCAAGCCTTGTTGTTAAATAAAAATGGATTAAGAATATGATCTTTATCATTGGACTAGTTATTCATAGAATATGATATTTTTGTAAGTTTCTGGCCATCTATCAAATGTGAAAAACTCTTTTATGTCTACCAAAAAAGACTTCTGAAAGGTTGTGAATTATAATTGTGGAGGTTGAAATTAGAAACCCATCTGTTTCTCCTATGGAGATAATGTTAACTCATTTTGAGTTAGGAAAAATTGATCTTGTATTTTATTTTAAAGCAAGTTATGAACATTGTTATGGAAATTGTTTTAACCAAACTGAGTGTTATATTTATAATCAATTTATTTTCTTATCATTTTTTTATTCTCAAATCATTGAATTTTTTATATGAGATGTTATTTTGAAAATATATTAAAAAATGGGTTGTGTTTCAAGGTGTGTTGTAATTTACATTAATTGTGTTCCCTATCCAATTGATGAAGTCATTAGTTGAATGGGGTACTCAATTATGGTAAATTGATCTTCAAGCCACATTAGGTATTTTAAATTTGGTTTAGGAGGCTATTATTTTCCTAATTTAGCCCTGCCCCGCTTCATCTAATTGAGTGATTTGTTAGATGAAGTAGTCAATTATGCTAAATCAATATCAAAAGATTATTAGGTTATCATTATTAGTTTTAAGGGTCTTAAATCACCGTTATTTTTTCCTCCATCCAACTGATTAAGAGATTAGTTGAATGGAGTAGTCAATTATGGAAAATCCGGCCCTAAATCACATTATGTTTTTGTAATTAGTTTTTGGAGGCTCATTTCTTCCTAAAAGTGTCACCAATATAACGAATTAAGTGATTGGTTTAATATGACTCTAACATAGGGCAAATTATATATGTTCAAATCACATTAGGTTGGTTTAATTAGATATAAGTAGTTATATTTTGCCTAATTTACTCCCCCATGTAGCCAATCAAATTATTGGTTAAATGGGGAACTAAATTAGAAAAAATTAAACCTAAAATCATAAAAGGTTGTCACAATTACCTTCAAGGGGCTCGATTTGTAGTAATTTAGTCCAACATTAACGAATCGAGTGATTGGTTGAGTAGTTCACTTAATTAGAAGAAATTGATCTCCAAATCACATTAGGTTATCACAATTAGTTTTAAGTGTCATGTTTTCCCTAAATTTCATCTCCTATCCAACCAATCAAGTGATTGGATTAATGAGATACCCAATTATTTAAAGTTAAGTGCCAAATCTCATAAGGTTGTCACAATTAGCTTTAGATGCCTCAATTTTTCCCAGTTTAGTCTCCCATCTAAGTAATCAAGTGATGGGTTGAATTGGGAAGTAAATTAGGTAAAATCAAGAACAAATCACATATGGTTATTGCAAATAGCTTTAGGAGAATTGATTTACTGTAATTTAATCCTCTATCAAGCCGATCAACTAATTGGTTGAATGTGGCACCCAACCATGAAAAATCAAGCTAAAAAGCATATTAGATTGTCATAATTAATTTTATGGAGCTTGATTTTACCTACTTAAGTATCCTATCTTCCAACCAAATGATTGGTTAAATGAGATATTCAATTATATAAAATCAAACACAAAATCATATAATATTGTTGCAATTATATTTAAGTGCTTGATTGCTACTAATTTAGTCCCCAATATATACACAACATATTATAATATATTTTTTTAAATTAACTCATAGAATATTTGAAAGATATTAATACATTTCCTATCTAAATAGATTTTTGTAAAACTATACAAAATCTTAATTTAACCAGACTTACATTGTATATTTTAAGTATGAAATTAATAAAAATATGATTCCATCCTTTGAAATTCATCTAAACCTCCCATAACTTTCTGTATTTGTGCAAGTCCTTAAGATGTCACTAAATTATATATATTTTATATTTCATTGCTGCGGCAAATTTGAGGTTAAACACACAAATAAACTATTGACAATTGAAACTTTTGTGGCTCCGTTAGAGTGTATTTATCTTAAAAGGTCGCGCAAAACCTGAAGAAGTAATTAAAAAAAAAATCTAATGCATACTTGCCCAATCCAATTGGCAACCTCAATTAAAATATGTAATTAATGTAAATTAAAGCCAAGCTTGTATACTATTAGCTGAAAATGCTCACTATAATGGTCAAAACAAATTTATGCTAGCTAACTCAATGAATATATACAATTTTGAGATAAATGACTAGCAACTCGTGAAAGTATAAACATGTTTACTTAGAAACTAAAATACTATACAAGATGTCAATTTAACGTAAATCTTCCAGTCTCTCGGTCTGTTATTTAATCCTCCTGAAATATCAACCAATTTTTATTATCAAACGAAACCATCATTTACTTCAATAACATTAATTAATCTTATAGTTCAAAGTTACTCACTTTATAAATTGCGATAAGATCTTTATGTAACTGCTGAAACCACCTGACATCTGCATATTAGATAATGATGACAAAGATTAAATAATTCTTAAAACTACCTAATGTCGGCATACTAGACAAAGATGAATAAAACATGTTAAAAAAAAAAAACACACACACACACATATATATATTCTGAAAGCACCTGATATTTATTGTCTGCATATTACACGGACGAAAATAAAAATTCCGTGATTACATTCGATTTTGGCATCCTCTATGAAGTACTCGATCCTTCATTATCAGGCACAGTGACTCTATATTAATGAATATGAACAAACACAAATTTAATATAGTAGCAAAACAAAGCTATAAGATGCATACCCCTCCACAGGCATGCACATTTCTAGCTGTAGGTTTGCAATACATTATTTGTTGATTCTTCATAGTTGTGTTGTTGTCTTTTTCCTTAAATTGAGTTAAAGGAAAAGACTGCTCTTTCACTCTGAACAAATTTCTCCACCCGGCAAATTGCTGATACAGAGATTCACATTGGATGTAAGTCATTCTGTAGGGTGGTTCAAGATGTTCCACAGCATACTGCAGCCACTTTGTAAAGAAGAGACTCTTATACTAAAACATAATGATATAGATGAACCCTAGTGATCAATTATTCATTGTCAAACTATAAAATCATATCGTTCTTTACCTCTTATAGTTTCATAAATATGAAATGACATAACAGACTTACCACTACATCATTTAGCTCTGAAAAATGGGACAAGGACTGAAGTTTGTGAATCCAGTTGTTTGAACAGCCACCTAGCTGAGCACCCATTTTGATCAAAGAAGAAGGATGATAACCGTAATTTATCATTTGGCCCTCACAAATGCTTGAATTGCTTTGAATGTTATAACTGATCTGGCAAACTGATGCGCAATATCTTATAATCTGTTGCTGAAAATCTGGTAAAGATTCAAATTTGCAATTGGGTATCGCTCTTTCAAGTAATATGTAAATCGCCTCATCTTCCATGAGATTTGGAAGATGAAAACAACTACCAGATATATCATAGCCAATAACCTCTAGAAGGTCTTCATAAGTGTGAGCACTGACCAGAACTAAGCTGTCTTTGGTAAGTCCAAGAAGAAGGAACATACGGGTGATATGAGTTGATGACTTAGTGGTGCAGACATTATCAATCGCCAGGAAGACCTGTTGTTTGTTAATTCGATTTATCAAGACATGTTGTCCCTGCAGCAATGATTAAAAATTGTTCATGGTTAGATAATATAAAATTAAGCATTAATTCGTATTGTAAAGATCAATTCTTGGTTCCACAAAAATTTCCATGAAAAATATTTGTTTAGTTGGAGTATTTTGAAAATATACTTCTTGCCGTTTAAGTGATAAAATGTACGAAGGCTTCTCAAGCATTTCATTTTTTTAGAACGGCATAGCAGTTAGGCCACTAAGAAGAGAAATTTTGAAAATTTTGAAAGAGAGTTATATATGCTAATGTTTGGGGGTGTGTTTTTATATTATCCATTTTTTCAGAGAACAAATAATGTGTTTTTCAAGTAATATATGGCATGTTTTAATTAAAACAATTGTTAGTTTTTTTATTTTTCATATGATGGTGAGCTCCCTCTTCTCATTAAAAAGGAGGAGTAGATAAGTGGTTGTAGGAGTAGTTTTGATGATATCTTAACATCAGTATTAGGCATGTCTTCGTAAAAGGCATGTTTCGGTGGATCTCATCTATATAAAGTAGTGAGAAATTGGGGTTCTACGTACTTACACTTTTTAGTTGGGAAATTTTTATTTCATTGGCTCCTTTTGAAACCATGTAAGATGGGTAAATGGCCCCTCATCCTCCCTTGTGAGAGCCCTCTTCTTAAGCTATTCATCCAAACAACGATGATCCATCTCTACTATTCTTTACTGTTATTACTTGTGCTTGAAATTCTCACTTACCTTATTAATATGTTATTTTGATCATGCTTTTATATAATTATATTTAACTGGTGTTTATGCTTTATTATTCTAAACTATATTTTGTGATGACATTGATAACAAACCGTAACAGACCGTAAATATTAACATGCCACCTTTTCATTATAACAATTTTTATAATATTATTTTGATATAAATAATACATATAACAATAACTCCAATTGAAAAAAAAAAAAAAAACTAAATAATTAACCATTAGTCTTCTTAAATATATGAACATACAAATTATTATTTCGTATATATATAGCTTTTGCACTATATAGTATAAAATCTCCACAAAAGCTTCAAGCCCTAACTGATCGTCGAAAATAATGAATATGCCAAGGATTTGTGTTTCCAGCCTCACTCTATTCTTCTTAAAAAGTAAGAAAGACAAAATTGGTTTGCATGTTAAACATGTTTATATAGTAGAACGAACATCATCTGGTAGCTTTAACAAAAATAGCTGTCGCTTTTGAATTCAATTGCAAGAACTGATCTAAATTGAGTTGCATGGGTATTGTATTAAAGATTGTCTCGAGTAATTTTTGTTGGCTGACGTGGCCAATACATATGTACTCTAGACCACCTACTGATAAGGACAATCTCATCCACCTAATTGAATGTCTGTCACTCCTCCGCATCTGGGCAATCCAGCGTATATCTCGCTATACAGAATATCTTCGTCTATCCCAGCTAAGTGCATACAAATTCATTAAAACATGATAGATGATCTTATCATCTACCCGGAAGTGTAGTTGCGTCTAGAGAGTTTGAATGCTGTATATAAAAGGGATATCTATTGTATTGTCTAGATTGATAAGAGATTGAGCGCCGAAGCTTTGTCGGTTTGCATATACAAGTTTGTATTTGTCTGTGTAAAATACTGAACATTGAAGCTCTCAGAAATTGATAATAGAAGAGTTTAATTTGTGTTTTTCCTGTTGTCTGGTTTTTTTATTACTGCAAAGGTTAATATCTTCCTGGTTATTGTTATTTGTTTTAGCAAGCTAGTTCCATTCTGTGTTTAGAACCATCACATTGGTATCAGAGCTAAGCGGAAGTGTTTTTCCAAGTAGAGATAATGCTCGTTGAACCTTTGTTGGTGTAAGAATCCTTCACGGGGTTGTCTGCCGAGCCGAAGCATTGTCCAAGCCAGAAGAATTTCACAACAGTAATTATAAGTGTTAGAACAACTTCAGCATGCTGCATATCATCAGAGCTGAGGACGTGCCATCATTGGCTTCGAGAGTTGGTTTGATTCACAAGTCAACTTCTGTGTTCTCAACGTAGGTTGTGTCCAAAAGTAGAAGTAAAATGCAGAAGTCTAGTTTCGCGCTCAAGTATTGGCACTAAAGTCTCATGCTAAAGCATTGTGTTTAAGTTACATACTTAACATACGCGCTCCTTCAAATTGGTATCCCAGAAGTGTGCTGAAGAATTTCGCCAGCATTTGTGCCTAAGTTCAATGGCAAAGAACTACATCCAAGGTCTCGCACCCACAGTGCAAGTGCTCTATTGGTGCTCTCCTCAAGAACAATGCTTTAGTATACAGCTCAATAACTGCACTTAAGTGCCCAAGTAAGGTGCCTAACTTCATTGCCTATAGCTCCAACGTTTTGTGCCTTAAAATTTGCGCCCCAAGTCCAGTGCTCAACTTCAGCACTCAAGAATTACGCTTCAAACTTCTGTGCCAACAAACAGTGCTCAACCTTAGCGCCTAATAATCGCACCCTGGTTATTGCGGCGGGCAATTGCGCCCCTTGTTTTGCACCCTTTCCATTGCACTTTAGGCTACCATGGCAAGTACAAATAGCAGTCTTAACGACAAATACCATTTACATTTATATTTACATTAATTTATATTTATTTATATATATATATATATATATATAAATATAAATAAGAGACTATTGGAGTATAAAGATGAAGACATTATTCTTCTCACAAGATGTATAGGACTTGGTCGATTCTTGAACCATCTATTCCGTAAGCATTTCAATCCTTATCACATTAAGACAGGAACCTCTTGAAATAAAATAATAAGAGAGATGGGAAAGCCCTATTCTTAATCCAGCAAATTATGGAGGATTCCATCTTTCCGCATGTTGCAGCGAAAACCAAGTCAATGTAAGCATGGGATAGTTTACAGACAACCTATCAAGGCATCAGCAAGGTCAACACTACAAATTTGCAAATGTTGCAAAGAGACTTCAAAATTTTGAATATAGTGCATACTCAGTTGATTCATTTGTCACTCATGCAATGAGTGTTGTAAACTAGATAATATACCATGGGGATATAGTTAAAGATTAGACGAATGTAGAACAAATGCGTAGAAGTTTTCCTACTAAATTTGACTCTATAGTAGTTATAATTCAAGTGTTTAAAGATCTACCACAGCTATTCATAAATGAGATGATGGGATCTTTGTTATCCCACGAGTCTAGAATGAATAGGAACAATAATTCCTCTATAGAAAATGCATTTAAATTTTAGGTTTCACTCAACAAAGTTAGAGAAACATCAAGCTATAGTGGCAAAGGTAGAAATAATAATCATTGAGGTAGAAAGAGCTATCCACATCAAGGAGGAAGGGCAAATAATAATTTTGACTCTTACAATACTAGAGGGTGCTTCAACAATCTGCTCCAACAACAATCTCAAAGGTTTGATAAAACTAATATTTTGTGCTATTATTACAAGAAATTGGGTCATTATGCATACGAGTGCCAAAAAAAAAGCAAATGTTATTAGACAAAATTAAATAATTCTCAAATGTGCTAGAAGTAATTTTGATTCATTATTGATCACATTTCATATTGATAAAGAGAGTTCTAATAATGTATAGTTTTTAGATAGTCGATGTAGTAACCACATGACTAGGAGTAGAGTTTTGTTTGTAAGTTTAGACTATTCTGTGAATTCATAAGTCAAACTCGGTAATGATAATAAAGTGTTTTTTATGGGTAAAGGTGTAATTAATGGTTTTAAAAAAATGGTTAAAGAAAACATATACCAAATTTCTACTTTGTTCTTGGATTAAACAACAATCTTATGATTGTTAGGCAGTTCATATAGGAGGGTTATACATTACTTTTTAAGGACGATGTGTGTACCATATAGGACATAACTCCCAATGAAATATTGATTGCCTTGGTCTAGATGACTAAGAAGTAAATGTTCCCACTTCAGATTAATCGTGAAAGTAAAAGAATAGCCCAAGGAGAGCTTACTCAAGATGAAGTGAATTTGAGGGCAACATTGCTAGATTAGACATGGTTCTAGCATTTAAGGTTTGGACACATTCATTTCAAACATTTGATTCTATTACAAAAGAATAAAATGGTGAGAAGATTAATACCAATTGAGCAGTGAACCAATTTTTGTGAGATTTATAATTTGGTGAAACAACTTAGGGATAGTTTTCTAATAGGACTATCTTATAGAGCAAGGGCACAATTAGAACTTGTTCGCATTGATCTATGTGGACCAATGCACACTCTAGTTTTAGGATTAAGTTTATATTTTCTATCTTTTATTGATGATTTCAGTAGGAAGATGTGGATATATTTTCTCAAGCATAGATGTAAAGTCTTTAAAATATTCATGGACTTCAAAGTAATGATTGAAAATAGAATACTTGGTACATCAAGGTGCTCAAATCAGATAAAGGTGGAGGATAAAAGTCAAATAATTTTTTTAATTTTTTGTAGATGACATGGAATTAATAAGTAGTTTACTACAAGGTACACACCACATCAAAATGATGTTGTAGACAAGAAGCTAAAACAATAATGGAAATGACTAGGATCATATTAAAGGCCAAACACTTGCCAAATGAATAGTGGGTAAAATTAATAATAATTGCAATCTATATTACAAATAGACATCTTACAAAAAGTGTCAAGGATAAAATTCCATATAGAGCATAGAGAAATAATAAACATGGTGTTTATCACTTAATAATTTTTTGATGTGTTGCATATGCACATGTGATAGAATAAATAAGAAGAAAATTGGATGATAGAAGTGATTTTTTCTTATTAGTTATAATGAATAGTCAAAATCCTACAAGTAATGTAATCCCATTACCAAGAAGGTGATCATCAATAGAGATGTTGAATTGAAAGAATAAGAAGCATGGGATGGTATTTTTGATAGTTCAATAAAAATTACAAAAACAATACCTCAAATTGAAGAAGAACAAATTGTTCTTCCAACTCCACAAATGTGTGCTGAAGTGATACCTTATAATGCACTATGGGCCCCAATGACACCATGTAATGCACCTATAGTGAAAAGCCCTTCTTCAAAGCAAGCATTCATAGCACTAATTCTTTAGATCCATGTTTAGATTCACTAAGGTCTAGCTTTAGAGACACCTCAAGGAAGACATGAAGCTTAAAAGAGATTTATGATCAGGGAGAAGAAAATTTGTATTTATATCAAATGTTTTCTTTATATTCTTTTGATGATGTATATTTTGAATAGATAGTCAAGGAAGAATATTGGATTAAGTTTATTGATGATGAGATGGATTCCATTGAAAGGAATGAAACACATAAGTTAGTAGAACTACTTGAAGGAAAAGGTTTCATAAGAGTGAAATGGGTCTATAAGACCAAGTTCAATATAGAAGGTGAAGTTAAAAAGTACAAATCAAAATACTAAAAAAATGTTTTGCACAAAAACACCAAATTAATTATAACAAGACTTTTGGATTAGTTTCCATACTAGACATTTTTATAATGGTGTTATCTATTATCATATAAAATAATTGGAAAGTTTAATAAATGGATGTCAAATCTACATTTCTAAATGGTTTCATAGAAGAAGTGTATATGCAAATATCATGAGGTTTTAAAGTGTTTGGGGATGAAAATAAAGTATGTAGATTGAATAAATCTCTTTATGGTATCTAAAAATCCACAAGAGCATAGCATAGTCTACTCAACTCATACTTGATTAGTAATATATTCAGTAGAAGTAGCTATCAGCCCACACTATATACAAATATCAATGATCAGTGTTAGTTTTTTGTTATGTTTTTATATGTTAATGACTTAATATTTATTGAAATTTTTTCTCTAGTCATGTTCGAAACAACCATGAAGAGATACTTCGAAATGGCAAATTTAGGATCTATGATATATTTTATAGGTATTGAAGTTGTTTACTCAAATGATGGCATTTTTATTTGTCAATCCAAATATGCCAAGGATGTGTTAAGGATATTCAAGATGATGAATTATAATTTAGAACCAACTCCAGTTTCAACATAAACTAAAATCGATAAAGAAGATAAGCGATCCAATGTTGATCTAACTATGTAAAATAGATTCATTGGAAGTCTAAATTACTTCACAAACATAAGGCCATAAATAATGTATGGTGTTAGTCTAATTTCAAGATTTATGTAAACACCAAAAGACTCACAATGGTAAGTTGGGAAGAGAATATTAAGATATATAGCCAGAAAAATAAGACATAGAATACAATATTACATAACTAGTAATATAAATTTGATTGGCTACATTGACAGTGATTCTACATGTAGCATTGATGATAGGAAGGATACTTATAGGTATATTTCTTATTTTTTATCAGAAATAGTCTCATGAGCATCAAAGAAGTAGAGTATTGTGACAATTTCATCAATAAAATTAGATTATGTGGTAGAAACATTATCAACATGTCAATCCATGTGGATTCATTAAGTACTTTTAGAGTTAATGCATGATCAAGAGAATCTAATATCGATATTTTGTGACAACAAGTCAAAAATCACATTATCAAAGAACCATGTCTTTCAAAAGAGAAACAAGTAGATTGATACAAGATATCACCTCATTTGACATCTATTCAACCATTAAGAAATCTTTCTAGAATTTTACAATTTTGAAGACCAATTTGATCATATTTTACAAATCCTTTATCAAAGAATGTTTTTGAGCATATTAGAGATTGCATAGGTGTAATAGATGTTCTTGGTAGTCTATATATTAAGTTGGTGTGTTGGATCACATGGCCAAGATATCCATAATCTAGACCACCTACTGACGATGACTACCTCATCTACCTCATTGAATGTCTATAACTCATTGAGAGCTAGAAAATCTAATGTATATCTCATCATATAGAATATTTGTGTCTATCTCAACTAACTGCATATGAATTCATTAATGCATTAAAGATTATCTTATCATTTCCTCAATATTGTAACTATGTTCAAATATTTTGAATTATTTATCTAAAAAGGAGATCTATTGTATTGTCTATATTGATGAGAGATTGAGCATTGAAGCCCTGTTAGTTTGAATATACAAGTTCATATTTATTTGTGTAAATTATTGAGTATCGAAGCTCTGAGCAATTGATAATATAAGAGTTTTTAATTGTCTATTTTTTTAACTACTGTAAAGGTTTATATATTTCTTAATTATTATTGTTTGTTATATCAAACTAGTTTTAGTCCATGTTTAGAACCTTTAGTTTTATGTTTCAAAGATGGGTGATATTGTTATAAAGGGTATAATTAATCTCAGTTGAAGGTAATTAAGGCAATGGTAGTATTTCAAATTTCTTGTGCCTCTTTTAGTGTCTTGCAAACACATATGGTACATAATTTTGTACATTCATGTGTAGAACATCTATTCTTTCTTTGCATGTAAGGAGAAGTGGAAAATGAGAAGTTTATGATGTTAGAGTGTCTAATGTGTTGAGGCAGAAGCATTCATTACAATGTGAATATTTGAATAGCCTTTATATTTTGTGGAGTCTATAGACTAAACAAGTGGGAAGATATGTTAAAGATGCCTTAAAATGACATAAACAAGTGTTGATAGGATACACTTATATACAGTAACAATTTTGATGTTATTTATGCTATGATGATTATTTCAAAAACTATATGCAAGTTTTTAACAATTTATTACGTTACAAGTTTCATGTTTTTCTATATTTTATTTTTAAAGTGCTAGTAGTTATTGTACCATTCAAGTGAAATAAGTAATTGAGTATGGAAATTTTATTGTTCTCAGCATCTGACATGGGATATTTTGGCCACATTTTAGAGCCCCAATGAAAACTTGGATATATAATGGATTTTTTTGGGTATGAAAACAAATCATAAAGGGAGATGACCTATGCAACATTTAGAACATTATTCATGAAAGACAAACTTAGAGTATGAAATAGTTTAGACATTTGACTATATCCGAGTGATAATTTATAAATTAATTCCCTAATGAAAATAATAGCTTAGAATACATTTAGAATCAAAAGGAGCTTAAACGATGTGATAGATTGCATAAAAGAATATCTAATTAGTTAATTGGGTAAATGGCAAGTTTTGAGTGAAATTATTGATATTCATCAACTGATCATAAATAAATAGATTAGTCACTGAAGTAGTTCTTTTTATTTTCATTCACTGATAAAAAAATATTAAGTATTTCAGTTAATAGACATAAAAATATGAATGTCGATTGGTAGATCGATGAGAACTATTGTACTTCTTTCAACAAAAATAAAAATGGCATGTAAGAATTAAAAATTATCCCAAGACTTTGGTGGAGCAAAAGGCATGAGGTTGCATCACCCAGATGGTAGATAGCTTTCTTTTTCCCTACTTCATTTACAAAACAATGTTTGTGAGCACCACTCTTTGGTTTTACTACCTATTTTTGATGTTCACACTTTCTCAACGTGTAGTGATATTATGTTATATTTGAGACTCTTGTTGTATAATTATGTTTCATTGATTCTAATTTTTACTACTTTATTGTTTTTCCATTGATTTTAGCAGGAATTGATCGGACACATTTTATTGTAATGATATTTGTATTTGTATGGTATTTTCAAATTTTTAATTAATTGGTATTTTACGTGTTCTAATAATAATAATAATAAAATAAATAAAGGAAAAGAAATGAAATTATTTGAGTAATTTATAAAAAGACATGATTTAATATTATTTGACCAATTTTTATGTGGTCCACCTTATTTTCATAAAGAATATCAATCTTCAGCACACAATGATCCATCATTGGATCTATAAAAGTAACAGGAAGTAGATATCCATCCTATAGAATGCACCACCACACTATTATGTATGATATATACATAAATGCATACCATCCTTCTAACTAGCTACCACATTTGCATCTGTAATTATAAATTTATGACCCAACCACATCCATACTTTATAATTTTTTTATAATTTTAAAAATATATGTATTTTTTTTAAAAGCACAAGTTTTTCAATAAATCTAATCTTTGTGATGTCTTTCTGGTGACTATAGATCTTTACCAATACACATGTGTCAAATATTATACAATTAATCTTGAGATATCATTGATATTTGAAGTAAATTTTTAATTTGATGCGAGAGTGTGTCAAAGGGAAGATATATGTTGTGACCAACAAACCCCAATTATTTTTCTAAATTTGGACCCACATCTATAAAATTAAAACTTGAAAGGGACTTAGGATATTATAAATATGAGTGTTTAAAATGTTTAGTTTTTAGGATACAATGGTCTTTGCCATATAATCATTTGTTTCGACACACTATACAAATCCTATAAAATTAAATTGATTATGACACTTGGATGGTTCCGGTTTATTTCTATACAAAGCTACAAACTAGAATCAAAATTAAAACATAATAGGAAAAAGCATTAAATTAAATGAAAAAGGTAACCTCATGCTTTTAATATGCACAAACGTGGAAATTCACTTTTTCATCATGACATTTATTTGAAAAACTATATAAGGTCGATTCCATTGATTAAAATTCACAATCAAAAGATATTATTAGAGACTAAAATTATTTCTAAGAGCATAGATAAATTTGAAGAATTAAGTTGATCCTCTTGAATAAAATTATAGTGCAACTAATCAATGAAAATATTTAACAAATGATAATGGATTCTTAGATATTTTCCTATGGTACGTCAAAAGTGTCTAAAAACACCTTCTTCATCTAGAATGCATTGGGACTATGTTTTAGGCATTATAGTGTCATCTTTGATGAGGTTGAAAAGATGAGGACTAATCCAGAAGAGTAAATCCCTTAGTAAATTTTGACTATTCAAATTTCTTCATGGTCTTACAGAAGGTGGGACTTCATCAATTAGTAGAAAAAAATATTTCCTTGTGTAGGCCTCTTCTATAATGTGTTTTGTATAAGTGTATACCTACAAAACATGATCTTATCCCTGAAGAAGAAGAATTAAATAACATTATTGGCTTGTATGGCCAGAGAGGGATACTACCAATTACTTCAACCCATTGTTTCATATAATAACTCGATTGTATCATAATGGCATAGTAGTGCTAATATAAGAGAATTTCTAAATTATTTGTGAGAATACCCCAACCTATGGGTCAATAAGGATGCCATTGATAAGATTTCAATCTAGATATTTTGGCCTAGTGTTTGAATTTCCATGGTATTAATGAATATATGTCTTCTAGGTCTATCGATATACATCATGTCAACAAACTTCATGTGCCATTATTTTCAAATATTATTAGTGATAAATAAGTCCTTGACCCTAAGGGAGATTATTCCATTTAATTTGAGTAAATAGATTATTAGAGTCAAGAATAGACATCATTTCTACATGATGTTCTACTTGATTGACATTTATTATGCCATAGTAATCTTTAGAAATATTCCACATTAGACCCCTACCTCCGAAATAATTATCCATTGCAAACTATCAAAGATGTATACCCACAAGTTCATAACTTTCATTCAAGATATGTGTGACTATTTTAATCCAAAAATATACTAGGAAATTATTGAAATAAAAAACTAAGGATTTATGAAGACATCAAAAATTTCATCACAAGTATGGGAGCCTATTGGTACTATCCATATCACACTATGATCAGAGTTGAAGTGATATTGGTATCTATTCTCAAGGTACTCATATATATTCTTTAAAAACTATCAGAGTTGGATATTTCCTAAAAAAATATACATCAATTTTCTAGGGTATACAAGGAAAATAATCAATCTCAATGGCTCCTAATGCCATGTAATGAGGGAAGAGATTTTTTAAGTATATGGCATGCATTGCATACAATAGTGAAGATCACCCCTCTCAAGATTGTCTTGTATTGCTACATATATCGTTCTGTAGGAAACATTTAAGGAAACAATATACGTGGTAAATAAAATCTTGTTCAAATGCTTCCAAATACATACCTTTAAGTTAAACATGTCATCTTGTTAAAATATTTTAAAATACACACTTTAAATTTTATCTACAGTAACATATAAGTACACTATTGAAGGTAATGCTTATAAGTCCAAACAAAATCTTTTTCATATAATTTTAAATATATACTTTATTAATTTAAGTTAAACATGTTTACTTAATTGCAAACAAAATATTGTTCAAATATTTCTTAATACATTCCTTACCAACTCACACACCTATTCACACATAATATTTCTAAATTTCATAAATATAAAAAATTAAAATTAAAAATATTAAATATTAAGTTATATAATACAAACAAAATATATAAACTTAAGTTAGGAACAATTTATCATTCCTCACTTGCACTCATAATTTATTTTAATAGAAGGATTTTATTTAATGTGTATTGTGTTTAATAAGTTATGTTTGAAATGTTTAAATTATTTTTTCAATTATTGTTAATTTGATTGTATTATTTATTCAAGTATATTTTAATGTAAATGAAAAAGGTATTATTATTAAAAATTGAACGATAATTTTATATTTTCAATATATTTTATTTATTTAACTTAATTAAATATGTAGACAATAATTATTTTTAATCTTTATGTTTATTGATGTTAATAATCTAAATTATTTAACTATCTTTCAAATATAAATACTTTTATAATTAATGAAATATTTCAAATGTAGACACCTTTCACAATATTCCAACCTTTTTAGACTTTTTGCACATAAAATATTTTTAAAAATTTAATATTATCTAATGAATTGATATCAACAATAAAATTTTCATGTAAAATCTACAAAAATATTTTAATATTACCTAATAAATTAATATAATAATAAAAATATAAAATTTATTGGTAAATTTATTAATCATTATTTTACATATTATTAAAAAAGATTACAAACTTTACTTAACAAAATTACAAAATTCATATTATATTAAAATTAGTATGTGATTGGTAATTTAAAGCATATTCTTACATTGAAAAGAATTAATGCACCTTCCTTTTCTAATTTGATAGAGAATATTAAAATAATTTTTTTATTAAAATATATTTTAATTGTTATAATTTTATGATGAATTAAAGCATATTGAAAGGTATTGAAAAATTTATTATTTAATAAGAAAATAAATTAAAGATATCGATTATAAAATTATTTAAATTTTATTTAAATCATTGAATTTTATCGATCTTTATTTATTTTTATCATATCAATTTAAATATAAATTTTATATAGAGAAAAAAATTAGAAGGTAAACCCTTACACATATTAACAAATACTTTCAAAATTTTCAATGTCATATTTATATCAAACCCTTTTTCCTTATAATTATAATATATATTAAATGTTTATTTCATAATTAAAATTAAATATAATAATTTTAAAAGATAAAAGTATACATACGTTTTTTTTAAAATATCTATATATTAACGAAATATATAATCTACATTTAAAAAATATAAATCAAATAAAAAACCATTTAAAAAAAAAAAATCTTAAAGTCACAGGAGTCTTCTCACATGAAATACTTTTAAAAAAATTAATATTATTCAATGAATTGATATTAAAAATAAAAATTTTATGTAGAACCTATAAAAGTATTTTAAGATTACTTGATAAATTAATATTAATAATAAAATTATATAATTTCTTGATAAATTTATTAATAATCATTCTACATATTACCAAAAAAAATATTACAAATTTTACCTAACAAAATTACAAACATTACATTATATTAAAATTGGTATGTGATTGGTAATTTAAAACATATTCTTACAATGAAAAGAATTAATGCACTTTCCTTTTTTGATTTGAAAGAGAATATTCAAGTCATTTTTTTCTTAAAATATATTTTAATTGTCATAATTTTATGATGAATTAAGATATATTCCAAGGCATTGAGGACTTCATTATTTAATAAGAAAATAAATTAAATATATCAATTATGATTTTTTTTAATATTTTATTTAAATAATTAAATTTTATCAATCATTATTTATTTTAATTATATCAATTTAAATATAAATTTGATAAAGAGAAAAAAAATTAGAAGGTGAACCCTTATATTTACTATTCCCATACTAACAAACACTTTCAAAATTTTCAATGTCATATTTATATGAAACCCCTTTTCTTTATAATTATTATATATATTAAATGTTTATTTCATAATTAAAATTAAATATTATAATTTTAAAAGATAAAAGTATACATACAATTTTTTTTTAAAAATATCTATATATTAAATAAATATATAATATACAATTCAAAAATATAAAATATAAAGCAAATAAAAAACCATCTTCAAAAAAAGGTTCTTAAGGTTACCGATCGGGTGCAATAGTAGAGGTAGGGAGACTTCCCACATAAATTACATAAAAAAAAGTTAATATTATTCAATAAATTGATATGAACATATAAATTTCATGGAAAACCTACAAAAAAATATTTTAATATTACATGATAAATTAATAATAATAATAATAATAATAATAATAATAAATATATATATATGCTTTCTTGATAAATTTAGTAATAATCATTCTACATATTATTGAAAAAGATTACAAATTTTACTTAACAAAATTACAAACTTCATGTTATATTAAAATTAATATGTGATTGATAATTTAAAGCATATTTCTACATTGAAAAGAATTAATACACCTTCCTTTTTTAATTTGATAGAAAATACTCAAATCAATTTTTTATTAAAATATATTTTAATTGTTATAATTTCATGATGAATTAAGACATATTGAAAACCATTGAGGACTTCATTATTTAATAAGAAAATAAATCAAAGAAATTAATTATAAAATTATTTAAATTTTATTTAAATCATTAAATTTTATCAATCATTATTTATTTTAATCATATCAATTTAAATATAAATTTTGTGTAGAGAAAAAAAATTAGAAAGTGAACCTTTTTATTTACTATTCCTATATTAACAAATAGTTTCAAATTTTTCATTATCATATTTATATGAAACCTTTTTCCTTATAATTATTATATATATTAAATATGTATTTCATAATTAAAATTAAATATTATATAATTATTATATTTATTAAATATATATTTCATAATTAAAATTAAATATTATATAATTATTATATTTATTAAATATATATTTCATAATTAAAATTAAATATTATAATTTTTAAAGATAAAATTATACATACATTTTTTTTAAAAAAAATATCTATATATTAAAGAAATATATAATTTCCGATTTGAAAAATATAACATATGTAAAGCAAATAAAAAACCATTCTTAACGTTGGCTTCAGAAAAGGGTTCTTAATACACTAACATGCCATTACACGTATTTTGAATAAATAATATAAACAATGGAAAGCTTGGTTGTCGAACGGCTTTGTGCATATGACCACGAGCATTACGAGGTGAAGGTGACGTCATCTGTGACGTTGTGGACGAGTTGCGTTGCACTTGGCGGTTTGCTTTGTTAAATCTTTGTATCGACATTACAATTTGACACAAGTTCACACGTTTAATAAAAAAGAAAGATAATTTTTTACGGTCTTGATATTTCTGGGGAAATATAAATTGGTTTGCCAGCATCGACCCAAATGGAAGAGAAAGGATAGATAGGTACCTGAGATGCCAATACAGATGCAGTAACCGGAAATCTATATTCGTTAATGCCTGCCAAATTCGCCAATCATTTAACAATTCAAGTCAGAAAAATTACATGGACAAAATGTTCGTTTTCTGCCGATCGCATCGAAGGCCGAGCAAAGGCAATAGACTAGACTAGACTTACAGATAAGCTACTGCAGCAACAAATGCGTGGACAGCAAAAGAAGATGCGATGTGGAATTTGCATTACGTCCAAAAGAGATAATGTGTGCGGGTCTTTCGAGAGAAAGATAATGTGTGCGGCCCCCTGCTTTGTTTCCATATTCGTTGGTAGGTTTTGTCTTCAACAATATATAAGTACACCATGATATGTCATCCTTACCTTCTCCTCTTTAAAAATCATGTTTAATATCAAGTTATATAACACACAAAAATCTAAAATTTATAAATTTAATGAGGAACAATCTCTCATTCCTCTCCTACTCCCAACCTGATTGATATTTTAAAATTTGTAATCTTTTTTTTAATAAATTTTATTTGATATATATAATATATTTAACACATCAAAATTTAATTGTTAATTTTATTATTATTTATTTGTATTATATTCTTTATTTAAATATATATATAAGTTTAAATAGTGATAATAACTTTTTTAATATCTATTAACAAATTTAATCTATACAATTTAATTAAATGTGTCAATAATATTTGTTTTAATTTTTTTAATAAATAGTATATTTTTAATTATCTTTGTTGATGTTAATTATTTCAATCATTTAATGATATCATAAACAAAAATATTTATACAGTTTATAGGATCTTTCTAATATAAGAGACATTCACAATATTTAAAATATTCTCAACGAAAATATATTCATTTTTTTTGGACTCTTTTGAGATAAAATATCTAAAAAATAATTAATTGTTATTTTATAAATTAAGATTAAGGGTACAAATACATATAATTTCTTTATAATCAATTTAAATTTTACTCATCAAAATTTATGATGAATATTAAAGTCCACATTTTTCTTAAAATATATTTTAAAAATTACAATTCTATAATAAATTGTATTAAAAAAAAAACTAAAAGGTTCGATAAGATGCAGATTACATTTACCGGTTTCATATTAACAAACACTTTGATATTTTTTAACGTAATATGCTTTTGTATTATGAAAACTCCTTTCATTATACATAATTATTATACATATTGAATGTATACCCAAAATAAAGGTTAAATGTTACAAATTTTAAGAGTAGAGTTATACATCTAACATCAATGGAAAATCATTAAAGGCTTAAAAAAGGGGTCTCATACATTAAATCAGTTTTTTTTTCAAATAGTGATAAAAATAGATTTTTAAATTTGATAGTAATTATATGACATGTGTTACAATTTAAATATCATATATAGTTATTTTTATTTATTTATTTAATGTTTGATTTAAAAATAATTTATTAACTATATATTATTTTTAATATTAATTAAAAATATATTTTTTTCTAATAACAAGTGAAAATAAAATGTTGACCAAAAAAATTAAGTTATATTATTATGTTCAATAAAAATAAATATTATCTATCTTATAGTGGCACTATGATGGTATACAATCATGTTTTATTGAATATCAAAATTGTATTTACTAGCAATTTTACTTTATATATTTTTAAAAATATATTGATTTAATAATTACAAGGTTGGTGTAACTCATATTAATGATAATATACTAAATATTAATACTAGGTTGTTTTGTTAGATTTGGACATGGTCAAGGATAATTAGAAAGAAGTTTAAATAATTCAAAAGAGCTTATTTATATATTTTAATGTCGATTGACTTCTATTGAATATAATTATTTGTAACGTTTTTGAAATGATTTTATGATTTTAGACTTCGATGAAGATTTTTTATAAAATTACTTATTGAAGTTTATAATATATTTTTTTATTTCATGAAATCATTGATTATAGAAATATTTTCTTATCAAATTACAGTTTCGTTGATGTATGTATTGTTTTTTAGTTATTTAGTTATCCTTTTTTTGAATTCAGATTTTGATAGATAAACTGTCATTTATCCTCTAACAACCCCACGTCCTCATAACAACCTCATATCAAAAACACAATTGTGATTGATTTATAAACTATGATAGATGACCTAATGAATTGATCAAACTTGATAACATTTACAAGTATTTTTCGATGAAAAAAAATTCATATGAATCCAAGTAATTAAAAACTATAGTACAATGCTATTCATATAAAAAAATGGGTGGAAAAATCACACTCCAAAATCCAAGCCACCTCAAGCTAAACAATCTTTGAGTGTTGAAAAAATAGAAACAAGAGAATAACCTAGATCAAATATATTTTGGAGCCCCAAATCCAACAATCTTAAAAAGTCCATTTTTATCGTTGTTTTTTTAACTTTAGTCCATAACTTTGTAGGGGATGTGAAAGGAATATAAATAGTGACTAGTTGCAATTGAGGTTCTACCAGAGCTTGAATCTTATCCAACTAAGAAGTATCAGATTCATATGATCTCTTCATTCCTCCATCTAAAACTATTACTTATGAGTAATGATTGTAATAAAAATCTTATTCTCATTTTTTTTTTTGTTTAAATAATGCAAAACACCAAAAATAGATTTTATCTCTTCAAACAATCTCTCTAAGAAAATATATATCTAAATAAAATAAATATCTAAATATTCATAGATATATATCCATATAATAACATTGTACAACATAATATGTAAAATGATTGCTATTGATAAATCTAAACCCTATAATTTTTTTAAGATGACCAAGCACATCATTTTTTGATGCCAAAAACTCTATGCACAACATTTTTATAAAGCATAAAACCTGTCTTGAAACCTGTGTTATCTTTCACAATTTTATCAAAAATCAAAGTGATTCCTTAATAACTAGAATTAAAATATTAGTGGAATGAATGGTTCTCTTTACATACAATTAAAAAAATAAAATAAAGGTATTTAATTTTATGATATGAATGATTCCCTCTGTAACTAGAATATCTTTCTATGTTATGCATTTATTAATAGGGATGAAGAGAATGTAGATGCAACCTTATTTTCATATACAAACAATTTCTTAATGCAAAATACTAAAAAGAGATTTTATCTCTTCAAACAATCTTTCTACAAAAACAAATATCTAAATAAAATAAATAATTAAATATTCATAAATATATGGCCATACAAATACATTAAACCACCTAATATGTAAAATTATGATTGCTATTGAGAAATCTAAACCTCATGAAAATTTTAACATGACCAAGCACCTCATTTTTTGATGCCAAACTCTCTACACAAAACATTGTTATAAAATATAAAACCTGTCTTGAACCCTATGTTATCTTTCACAATTTTATCATAATTATTGGATGTCTTGAAGTTTTAGAATATAATAAATAATAATAGCGTAACTTTCTTTCAATAAATTACCTCATCCGAGTTTATCATGGCTTCATTTAAGCTTTCAGATGCTCCGGCCAGCTTTTTTAATACAAGCATTTGTAAGGCGAGGAAGTCGATATCCCCACCTCACACTCTGCAATGTTTCCGAAAGTAATTGCACAATATTTTGCAGAGCAGTCTTACCCATTCCAGTGTTTCCATAGACAGCCAAGACCAAGGTAGCTGAAGCTAACCTTGTTTCTTTGCAGGGCAGCTGACTGATTTTGTTTATCATGTCCTGCAAATGAATAATTCAAATCTCTTCATACCACCCTTCAAAATGAATGCTATTATTAATAATAAATTTTTTAAGTTATCGGCTTGATTTGTACAATGATAGAGTTGGCTACAACACAGATTCTTTCAGCACCCTGCACATATGTAAGATCTGCGGTGAAGTAATAAGGAACAATTTTACAGACGGTTTGAACAATAATCCTCCTATAATCAACCTCTCTCATTCCCTTATTTAAAACGAGAGCCTTAGTGGATTTCAACACCTTCGAAGCCTGTATGCATTCTTCAAGATCTATTCCGCTGTCAGTTGCAGCCCACTCTTGCCATTTTTTTGGCCACCTTCGTTGATTTTGTTGATCTTTCAAATCTTCAGTAGACATTTTGAAGAACAAGGGCAACAATTTCCTATGAGGATTCCTTTCTGAGCTAATGACTTGAATAAAGGCTTGTAGCTCAAGCATCGGCCAAACTGACCTACTGATGACGTACTTGGACAATACCAAAACTGCCAATTTGCAGTGCGCGTCTACAATGAAAATTAACGGAGGGAAGCATTGCGTGTTAGCGACTAACAATGTCAAGAGAAGCATCTCGGTGTTGGGCTTTAATCTCCGTCAACAGCTGGTGAGTAAAATGCTTTTGTGCTCCTGAATGGCACAAGAAAATTTTGGAACTGGAAAAAATTGATAAACTGTTAGAATAACTTTACTATTAAGGATTCATATCAAGTTTTGAATCGAATAACAAGTATAACAAAAAAGTTGTTATGGCTATTATCATAGCAGGATGAGGAGCACAAATGTAGTGTAGAGAGTGAGTGATCATCTTCTGTTTTTCTCAACGCAGGTTCCATAGCAGATATGTAGTGGAGGGAGTATTTTTTTGCTATGGAGGGATATATAAACATGTTTAATTATTATTATTATTGTTAGATTAAGAGTTGGGCGTGGGGATGATGGGAGCTTTGGATTCTTGAGTTTTGATCATCGGATTGGTTTATTCAGGAGAACGAGGACGAGCATTACAAGGAGAAGGTGACGCCATTTGTGACGAGGCGTTGCATTGTTAAAGCTTTGTGTCGTCATTACAATTTGGCACACATTCACACTTTTCAAGTTGCACGTGGAATCATGTGATTAAAAAAGGATATATTTTTACGATCTTGATATTTCTTTGGGAACAATTGGTTATTCCGTCTCCGCCAGCGTACCTTTTTTCCCACCAATCGTTTGTAGGCTTAGTTTGAAGCCCCACCCCATCCATATATATATTTTTAATTTTTTTTTTTTTTTTTGATTATTGAAGATATGAGTGATAATGAAAGAATGTGACCTTTTTATTGAGACAATGATTAATTGGTTGTTAAATGAATATAATTGTTTAGTGAATCTTTCTCTCACCTTTTTAAATTTATAATTTTAAAAAATCATATTTCTAAATATATGTATTATTATTTTAAATAAATATATTTGAATATATATTGGAATTGTTTTTACTATTTTTAAAAAAAAAATTAATAAAAAAATTAATTTCATATTGGTTGATAGGTTTTGTCGAAAGTAACATTTAAATGGAGATAATGTTATTTTTTTTTTGGTCGAAAGTAACATTTAAATGGAAATAATGCCACATTTTTTCTTTCTTCCTCTTTAATTTCATAATTTTTAAATAAAATATTGTTCAAATATTTTTAAATATGTACTTTACTACCATAAGTTAAACATGTCTATTGATGTTTCTAAATATAGTAATAAGGAGGAGAAACATCTGATATTATAAAAGAAAAACTAGAATTAATATTATTTTAACATCTTTTTTTTAAATGAAAACAATTTAAACATATTCACTGCTTTATCGAATTCTTTAACATAATATTTATATTTATAAAATGACTACTTTAGATAAAACAAGTAATACATGGGCAGGAGGATGAAATGATTTGACATCCAATGGCAGAAAAGAAGAAGTGGCTTTTGGTAGGGCAATGGGCACACATTATGCATGATGTCTTTGCACCTGCTTGACGATTAAAAAGGGAAACATTTAGCATTTCTAACTCACTAGGATTTTCAAAATTTTGTCAATGCAAAAGGCTTCATGTTGTGTTCTCTTCTTTTAAAAAACATACATCAATTTTGTTCTATGTAGGTTAAATGAAATAATAATGTCTATGTGAAATTTCAGTTGCCCTTCCAATGTGCATAATTGAATTTTAGTTTATAGTTACACATAACTCCAGTTAAGAACAACCCCATAACAATGTTAATTCATGTGATAGGTACCACCCCATTGTTAATGTTGGCAGCAATACTTATGGAATTTGTTTGGTAGAGACTAGATCTGGTTGTATTCATGGATGGAAAAAAATTTCTCTCTCCATATGACCACCTTCAACATTATAGATGCTTGACATTGTGGAACAACTCTAACTTGACCGCCATTTTTAAATGAAATAAAAGCTTCTCTAGAAAACATTTACATTATGTATAATGTCATTATATCTCTTTATTTGTAATATAATGATAATAAAATGACAAGAATTCAAAAATAATAATTAAAATAATATTGATTATACATGCTAAAAATGGCAACATTAGGTATTAGAATAAAAGTCGTGCAAATGCCAATGGTGACCTCGACACTATTTCTTTGTGAATTCTTTTTCTTTGATATAAAGGATATGATGTATCTATAAGAATTTTTATTTCCATTCACAATTTTATATTGATTTTAGTAGAAGACCATTTTATCATTTTGATAACATTTATTGGTTTGATAGAAGTATGTTGAGTTTATATCAAAATTTTGTACTTTATGTTGAAGAAGAAAAGATAATGAATGACGCTGAAGTGTTTGTATCAATAAAAATAAAATCCAAATTCTATAGGAGGTAGAATCTGTATTGATTAATAGTACAAAACAATTGACCTATATTACTTACTATTTTTTTATAGTACCAAAAAAATAAAATGACATTAGGCACGACTTAAACTACTCTTACATATTATGGTTGTGTATTAAAATGTCATTGTAATAAATTGGTAAATTGATGTTTGGATCTTCTTATAGCTTGCCATCACAAGATTTTATACTTATCCTCTATAGAATTTGAAGTGTTTGCAATAAAATATAAAAAATTTATTTAATTTTTGTTATATAATATGATGTTTATTATAGAAATATTTCAAATGCTATAGTACAAATACATAAAATACATATATCTAAAATATGCTTAAGAAATATTGATCTCGAGGTTATTATATTGTATTCTTTACATACCATATATATTTATTAATTAGTTATCTTCTCCTGCAATTTCACATTAATTGTTGACAATGACTTCAATCTAGATAAATAAACCAAAGTGTTGGGATCAAAATATTCATTCCAAAAAAAAAGGAGCTCCAAACACCATCATATACCCAAGATATTTTGATTGACTTCTCCAAGCAAAAATAAAAACAATCTAAGTGATGGCCAAATAGACTCTAATTTTAAGGTTGCAATTGACATGTGACTATTAAATAGGCTTCCAATTTGAGGTCAAATATAAAAGTGAATAACTTATTCCATTACACTCCAACCTGCCACTATCATTGTAGAATAGCTATCGGCATAACTAACATACATATTTTAATAATTCTATGTAAAATATATTGAGATATATCATTGTTAAGGTGCCTATTGTACTGGTGTCACAAATCTAATAAAATATATGTAACTTGAGAACAATATCACTAATTGTATTTTACATATATTTATCTAAGATATGTATGCTACTAGATTGTGGGTTTTTTTTAGAGTAATATCTAAGTATACCATAATATGTATACCATTGGAGATAATGACATGTGTCTTTTTTCCTCCTATTCACCAAGTTCCATTCCACAGTACACAACTTGACAACATCTTCTATGAAAAAACTACTTCCATTAAACATAGTTCACATTTTGCCTTCCACAAAATTTATGTTTACCCCCCTCAATGGAGGTACCTGCTAGAAGACTAGATCTCAGGGCTTCTATTATTTTTCTTTCTCTACACTTTTATCAAATCCCCATTATCTTCTGAAAGTTTTATGTCTATAAGAATGGATATTTTAATCAATTTAAAGGGATAGGGTTTAGCTTCCATTGAAACAACATTCCTAGATTCTACCCTTGGTATTTATGTCTAAGAAATGGCTTTCCTAGCATAATTTTAAATAGGGTTTTCTTTAACTGAGTCTGACACCCTCTCATTAGGAGAATAAGGTTCCTCTTTTGAAGCATCCTCTAAGTGGGGAGAACCTATAGAGTCTTCATTTTGAGTAGGTGGTTTGGGCCCACCTGAATCCAAATATGAATCTTTATGCTAAGAGTCAAGAGCATTCACAGTGAGTTGGGTGGGGCGTAAATCTATCTACCAATAAGTTTCCTTATTTTTCCTACTGTTAATGCAATTTTTGGTCAAAATATGTGTGTTGAAAAAACTAAACTAATAAAACAGTAGTATTTCATAATTAAGTGGTTGTGACCATGAGCGGTCACCTACTTACATGATAATTTTTTTAGTGATATCCTTTAAGGTGTCTATATTAACTAGTATTTTGGCAAAGGTGATGTGAAAAAAGGAAGTGGTATCTAGGTGCATTTTCAAAAACTTCCCTAGGGAGTTGCCTATGGATTTGAAGCTAAGACTGAACCATAACTAGAAAGAGAGGTAGGGTGATCAAATCCAAATGGATCTTTAAGTTAGAGGTTCTATGCTAGGGTTAATGAAGGGGGACCAAGATTTCATGATTAGGGAATGGTTATTCAAGCTCCAAAACTAAATGTGAATCATTTATTTATCCATGATATATTAAAAATTAATGATAAAAAAATTATTGGCACCAAGATAAATTTCAAGCCTAGCTTATAGAAGGGGTTGTTAGTGCTATGAGATTCATGCATGGAGATCTTAGAGTTTTAGCTGGAGGTTCACAAATATGCATATAATTCCATTATAAGAGAATAAAATCTCCATGAAAGAGCACCTCCTTAGTCTCCTCTTCATCAAAAATCACTACAGTCACTGAGGAAGCAGGTTTAAGGGGCTTACAGGTTGATCTAAGTAGTGGATTCAAAGCAACCTCAAAAAATGATTTTGACCAAGACTTTTGACTCTTTTCTAGTAGGACTTCCAATCCTATTTTGTTGAATTGCCTGTCGACCAGGAGGTTAGTCTATGTTTACATTATCCTCTGCCATCACCACATATTATCTAGATCTAGTCAATGAGAGGCCATTCAAAATACGGGAGTCATTCACTGACTATGTTATATCCTTGGTAAGGAATTTTGTGAGCGATTGAGGAGCAATTGGGAGTGTGGTGGTAGTGACATATATCAACTATGAACTACCTGATCTAGATAGAGTTGGGGAGGGCAAGGTGGCATTTCTACTCTTTGAATATTCGTTGAGCAGGAACGAGAGTGGGTAGTAAGCCATGGAATAATATTTAAATAAAAATTGAAATAAATTTAAATTATTATAAGATAAATAAAAATTAATTTTGAAATTAACATCTGTAAATAAAGGGCACTTAAATTTTACAAACATTATTAAGATTAAATTTTAAAATATTATTCTAAATTAAGCTCCAATAATCTTAATATCAACATTTCTTATTAATATTTATGTTATTACTTATTAATTTTTAAATATAATTTTTTTATAAGCAGTAATTAGGGAAGAGGGTCCTTAATGTAGAGTACAAAAAGATCAGATAAATATAAGAAATTTAAAAACATAAAAACATTACCAAGGGACTAAATGGAGAAGAACAAATAACCCAAAAATGAAACAACCTTAAAACCATCCAACACATATAATGACTAAAGATCAAAAAACCAAATAACAATATAAATACCACCAAAACCAAATCTACAATATAAAAAACACCAACAATACTTAAAATCACAAGTAAAAATAAGACAAAAAGAAATACAATAAAAATATAAATTTGAAGAAATAGAGCCTCTACATAATATTGTAACATATATGAATAAAACTTGATTGATCCATAGACCATAACCTATTCTTTATTTAAGTAATTGAGTAGGTAAATTCCAGCAGATATCCAATACACATTTTCCTAATCAAAGTCTGTTTCATAAGGCACAAATGCACATCATCAAGGTTATGAAAAGGTCATTCCCGCCCCCCGACCTCCCCCCGAAAAAGAAAAAGGAGGGGCCCCACAATATTAATATTCGCCACGTATATATCTGTTTAATGACAAAATCAACACATTTTTTCCCTCACAGTTGAGGCACTTTACCTCCCTAAAGTCTTTCTTCGATAGAATAATTTTGGTTTTAGCAAACAGAGGTATACAGTCATCTAAGACTGAGCTAATGTTAACATGCAAGTCACCTCTAAGACGTACTGTAATGCAAAATATTGGTAAAAAGTCTTATAAAATTAAAATTAATACTGACACTCTTACACCATAAAATAGTATAGGATTATCACAGCATTAGAGAGACACTTATAACATTTTTGAAAATTATACTTCCTACCTTGACATATATGACATTTGCAAGATCAATTACCAAACAAAATAAAATTTTATATTAGAAAATTACTTGCCTTTGGATAATTCTCCAAATTGTAGTTTATACAGAGTTCTTCCAAGTAAGAAAATTTGTCAAGAACGTTGTCATCTCTTCCATGATTGTAGAGATATGTAGACATGCTGGTAACACCAATTCCATCTCTGTTGGAAACCCAACAACGCTTTTTAATGTTGATCCACCAAAAGACCCCACCCTCCCCACCATATATATATACGCCAAAACCAAAACATAACATAGAGAATGATATATATACGGGGTTCAAATTTCAAATTAATTGCCACTGAGATGAAAGGCAGGATAGTCCTAATTTAAAATTTGAACTTGCCACCCATTATATCTGACAGGGAAGTTGGCTGACGTGGCAGTTAATGGAGTGCACATACCTAGCAAAACAAAAATGGAAACGGAGTGGAAAGGCTAGAACGGGATTTGGTGAAAATTCAAATTTATATGTTGAAAATTTTGATGATGCCAACACGCACCCAAGTTTGTGGTGTTCAAAATTATGTTCAATATGCAAAATTCTGTATTGATTATACAATTTTATTAACAAAAAAAATTAATCAAATTTTTTATTTTTGTATGTTTATTTTTTGATGTCAAAATCTACATTTAAATTTCTTCGTAGAGAAATCCATGTAATTTTACAGAGTACATAACAGAGAAATAAATTATATTTTAAATTAATAATATAGAAATATAGTACTTCAATTTTTAGGCAAGTCATAGCCTCACTCAAGCGACCAAGAGTCATAACAAATTAGTCATAGCTCCAAAAAGACAACCAAAATAAACAAAACAAGACGGAATAGGCGTATCGAGAGTATTAGTTAAACTACAAAATAAACAAGAAAAACACAATTCACCTTAAATGAAAGAAAAAAACACAACAAGGTATTATCAACTATTTCATGTAACCATATGTGGATGCACCATTAGTCTTGTCACAGACAACTATCATGTCATATTCCTTCATAATTCTCACGTCCCTCTAAATTATGTAGATATTCCACTTCCTAGAAAATGGTCCATCCATGCTAAACCCAAGACCCTAACAGTCGCTTATGCATTCATACAATTTGTGCAGGTCCCTCTACTAAAAAAATATCAGGTGCATGTCCTTTATCCTTTTCACCCACAAAACTGGTTTCTTCATTTTTGTAACCTTTCGTATTAGACAGTTCTACATGATGTTTCATACTTTGAATGATCTCTTGAATATGACTATCCAACATTTTTTTCCATCAAGTATGAGGACGTTTTATATTATAAATAAATGGTGTATGATGACACGATGTGTTTAGGTAACCCTTAAGATACATAGTACTCACATAAGATAGAAAAAATAGGGGTATTTATAATACTAATTGTTGAAACCACCGATTCTATGACCTATAATATCATATCCTTCTTAGCAAATAAGTTGAAACCCTTATTGAGGAAGACATAATTTTTCATAAGTGATTTAACTGACTTTGTCAATTTTATCAACTATAAAATGGTTGAAGAGATAAAGTAAATGTGTAATTCCATCTTATTCTTTGAAGGCCATATTATAGGTTTAAATTTAGTCTTTATTTTTGTTGGCCTTCGCACATACAGTGCGAACTCAGAGTAGTCGTGAATCCTTATCAGGTACACTTTGTGATCCTCTGTGATAGTTTAGAACATTGGAATTTTTCCAATTAATTGGGTGTTGGTGTGATTACCAAAAATCCTTTCAATCTTGTCAACTCTCTTAATACATGACCAATTTGATGGTTGACAAGCAAGAAATGCATAAGTTTTATTGAGAAATGCTCAACAATAAATGACAAATGTAGATAGTTTTATTGTTGGAGCTAAATTGAACTATTTTCCCTAGGACAATACTGATGCATATAATGTGTTCAAAAACATTTAGCATCAATACTGACATTCTTATCATATTTTTATTCTTAGAAGACTTCTTTTGAAAAATATTAAATGAATCACATATGACATAAAACTAAGGTATATAATAGATAAATTATTAAAGACTTCAATAATTTATAATCCATAATGTTGATAACAAAGTTTACTAACAACTTACGTAGGATTTAGAATATATTAATGCTTTATCATAAAAAAATGAATAAAAAATCTCAATTCACAGACATCAATGGTCATTGCATTAAAGATAAAGAAAATTGACCAAAGGAATGATACATTGTTCCAAAAGTCTATGTCCAAGTCTTTCTGCTCTTCACACCTAGATCACAGAGTCATGGTGACTACTTGTGGAAGGTAATTTAGAGATATATCCCTAAACCAAGTAATTTTTATTATGGTTTTTAATCTTCTAGAAGATAGGATTGAGGTTTTCTAAGACCTGTTTTGTCCCTGGGATCAACATTTTCTTCTAATGAGGACTTGGTATCTTTGTTTTGATTCCTTAATTGATTCCTTCAATATGATAGCTATCTGGGTTGGACTATCACATCTACCTATTCATTTTTGGGTTGAATCCTTCTTAAATGTTATCGGTAATACTTTGGGTGATTTTTTGTTGATGGATTCTTCTACAACAATTTTTTCTCACACCAGTTTATTTCATGAATCCTTGTTAGGATTAATATCTCTAACAAAATTCTAGAAAACATTGATCTGAATGTGTAAGAATTAACTTGGACCTAATATATTGATTATGAGGCTTTATCCTTTTGAATGTCCTAGGCATTTTGGCACATGACAATTGGATATGGCATATCATAATTCAAATAGAAATTTGGAAATATCTTGGTAGGAACATTCCCTTCTTGACTTTCTTATAGTGAAAGGAGTTGAAATTCCAAACAATGAAGCTTTTATTTCAACTGCATTAGATCTAATCTCTAATCAAAAAGTTAATAAAACACTAGAGGGGAAATATAATCCTAAGATACTCATGATTGACAACACTATGATGAGGAAAAGGGTGTTTTTTAATAATGAAAAATTAATTTAAAATGTATAGAAAATATAAACTTACATATCGACAAGGTCTTATTCACTCCTAAAACTGTAATTAGTCCTTAAATAAATATAGAAATGTTAAAAATAAACTAAATATAATTCGTTCCAATATTGTTAAATTCATATAATTTAAAATATGTCAATAGATATATTCTTTTATCACATTGATTAATAATATTTATTTTTTATTTTTTAATTTTTCATATACTCTTTTGATTAATATTATTTTATTAATTACTATATAAAGTTTTCATTAATAGGTGAGAAATAAGGCATTAAATTTTCAACTTCTCCAAGTAAAAAGAAAAAGAAAAAAACATCTATGTGATGACCAAATGGATGTCAAATCTAAAATTAAGATTACACAATGACATTCAAATGGACATCAAATTTAAGATTCAACATAATTATGATCAATTCACTCCATTACCCTCCCCTCCCACGATTGTAGATTACTTATCAAGGTAATTAATCATTTTAAATAAAATAATAAAGATGAAATAAGGATTTATAAATATAATTCAATACATTATGAGTATGTACATTTCAATTGTATTGCAACATAAATATCGTAATGTATTATGAATAAATGCATTTCAATTAAATTGAAATATTTATAAACATTTAACTAGCTTAAAATTAATGTAAAATAATAAATAAAACCTAATTAATTATTTAAAATGAGATTAAAGGAGAGCTTATAGATTTATCTAAAATATTATGAGATTTGGATATAGCCATCAAAATCTGATAGTGGAAATCAAGGTTTCTTTGAAATAGAATAAGAACCCTAAAAACACATAGCAAATAGAGGACCTTGTCCAAATAATCTTCAAGATGTTTTTAGGCATCGTAATCTTAGTGAGTGTATTTTTTGGAAGTGTTAGGCAAGGACAAACATTTTAAATGATTATATTCATCAAATTGAGGCATCTAAAACCTTATTTAAATTTTTAGTGGATTTTTGGGGTAAATTTAGAACTCTTTACCTTCTTCATATTGAATAATTTCACTATGAAGGTCTCCCGCCTTGGAAAGAATGTAAAGTATTAATTAAGAAATATTTGACTCGCTTTCAACTTCCCATTTAAAGCTATATGTAATTTTGCTTCTCCTGAAGTCCTTTGCAATATGAGTTTTTTAGGTTCATTGGCATTTGGCTCAAGTTTTCTTTTTATATTAGAAATGGACTTAATTGATTCGAGGAGCTTGAGTAGACTTTGTTGTGGAGATGGTTTGATTTGATTTTGAAGTATTGAAGGTTATCCTTCTCGTTCTAGCTACTTGGAATGTTTGTAATTGAGAATATATATGATGCCATGATGATTGGCTTACATTTAATTATCTTGGATGTTTTAGTTGTGTAGTGGTCATGGATAAGTTATTGGATGAAGTTTAAATGTTGAAATCCAAGGCTTCTGATAGTGCCATTTTCTTGATTTCTAGAGTAGTTACATGCTTGTGTTTCCTTCGTGCAGCTCTAGAATGCTCTGAGATGAGTTTATTATTAATGGTTAATGTAAGTCTTTGAGAATCTTTTATGCTTTCTTTCTTTGGTTTTATCTATTGCATGTGACCAGTTGGCTTTGTGGTTGTTTGGAATTTTGGGGCTTACTTTATGTTCTCCTATAGACTTCTTTTGTTTATATTGGTTGATATGATTGTTAAATCTTTTTGTATCATCAGGTAAGGGTCCCTTTTTCATTATTACTCTCTATCAAAACAAGGCCCATTAATTTTTTAGCCCTTGCCATGTAATAGGTATACCATATATTTTGACTCTATCAAATAATTTGCAAGGACATGCATGTTATTTTTGAAATTACAATGCTTTTTCAAGTATTTAAAAAATAGTTATTTGGTTTTATCTTTAAAATATTTATTCTTAAATTTGGTTGGTATAAAAATATTGATGTGCTTACTTTCCTTATTCATCACAATATATCTTTAAATTGGAAATTGTAACATATTTTTAAAAACATTATATTTTCATAAACTTAATTTACTTCGTTTATCCATGCTAAAATAAAATCATGTAGAGTCTTAGGTGTCTCCACCATAATCAAACTTGTTAATATTCTAACTTTTAATCATATAATATAACAATTTTGACACGTATGTTGTGATTAAAATGAAGTCTTTACATCTAGTGGGAAAGAGGAGAACTATATATCTACAAAGGGGAAAAACTATTAATTAGTCTTTTCGATTGAGGATTATCCAGTAACACGAAAGACATAACAAGTCTCAAGTGATAGTATGAGATTTGACCCTGTGAATTTTTTATTATTTTGTAATTAATTTTTTATTATTTTGTAGTTATTTTTGAAAGTACAAGTTTATTTTTGAAAGTAATTTTTTTAATTATTATATATTTAAAATTGAAAAGTATACAAGCAAGGTTTAATCCAAAATTTGAAGTATTAATGTATGATTTGCAAAGGATATGAAAAATAGATCATGGCATAAAAACTCTTAGAATTTTATTTGAAAATGTTTTGTTTACACTGCATGTATAAACTTTTCAATGTAAACATCTTCTATTTTTCTCAACACAGGTTCCATAGCAGATATGTAGTGGAGGGAGTATATTTTTGCTGTGGAGGGATATATAAACATGTTTAATTATTATTATTGTTAGATTAAGAGTTGGGTGTGGGGATGATGTGAACTTTGGATACTTGAGTTTTGATCATCGGATTGGTTTATTTAGGAGAATGAGGATGAGCATTACAAGGAGAAGGTGATGCCATTTGTGATGAGGCGTTGCATTGTTAAAGCTTTGTATGTGGAATCATATGATTAAAAAAGGATATATTTTTATGATCTTGATATTTCCTGGGGAACAATTGGTATGTTATCATCGATCCTCATGGAATGAGGCTACCTAGGCTATGTCATTCTGTCTCTGGCAGCTTACCTTTTTTCCCACCAATCATTTGTAGGCTTAGTTTGAATCCCCACCCCATCCATATATATATTTTTAATTTTTTGGATTAATGAAGATATGAGTGATAATGAAAGAAAGTGACTTTTTTATTGAGACAATGATTAATTGGTTGTTAAATGAATATAATTGTTTAGTGAATCTTTACCTCTCTTTCATAAATTTATAATTTTAAAAAATCATATTTCTAAATATATGAATAATTATCTTAAATAAATATATTTGAATATATAATGGAATTGTTTTTATTATTTTAAAATTTTCTTTTTATAAAAAAATTAATTTCATATTTGTTGATAGATTTTGTCTAAAGTAACATTTAAATGGAGATAATGTCACATTTTTTATTTCCTTCTTTTTAATTTCATAATTTGTAAATAAAATATTGTTCAAATATTTTCAAATATATATGTTACTATTGTAAGTTAAACATGTCTATTTGTGTTTCTAAATATAATAATGAGGAGAAACATCTGATATTATAAAAGAAAAACTAGATTTAATATTATTTAAACATCTTTTTTTTAAATAAAAATAATTTAAATGTATTCACTAATTTATCAAATTATTTAACATAATATTTATATTTATAAAATGACTACTTTAGATAAAACAATTAATACATGGGCAGGAGGATGAAATGATTTAACATCCAATGGCAGAAAAGAAGAAGTGGCTTTTGGTAAGGCAATGGGCACACATTATGCATGATGTCTTTGCACTTGCTTGACTATAAAAAAGGGAAACATTTAGAATTTATAACTCACTAGGATTTTCAAAATTTCTTCAATGCAAAAGGCTCCATGTTGTGTTCTCTTCTTTGTAAA
Source organism: Torreya grandis (assembly GCA_037957365.1). NCBI lineage: Eukaryota > Viridiplantae > Streptophyta > Pinopsida > Cupressales > Taxaceae > Torreya > Torreya grandis. The sequence continues at coordinate 3,204,356 of JARHVA010001499.1, read as the reverse complement.
AACATGCATCAATTTTGTTCTGTGTAGGTTAAATGAAACAATAATGTCTATGTGACATAATGCATGTGAAATTGAGTTGCCCTTCCCATGTGCATAATTGAATTTTAGTTTATAGTTACACATAACTCCAGTTAAGAGCAACCCCATAAAAATTTTAATTCCTATGATAGGTACCACCCCATTGTTAATATTGGAAGCAATACTTATGGAATTCATTTGATAGAGACTAGATATGCTTGCATTCATGGATGGACAAATTTCTCTATCCTTATGACCACCTTCAACATTATGGATGCTTGACATTGTAGAACAACTCTAACTTGACCGCCATTTTTAAAATGAAATAAAAGCTTCTCTAAAAAACATTTACATTATGTATAATGTTGTTATATGTCTTTATTTATAACATAATGATACTAAAATGATAAGACATTTAAAGAGAATAATTAAAAAAATATTGATTATACATGTTAAAAATGGTAACATTAGGTATTAGAATGAAAAAGGTCGTGCAAATGCCAATGGTGACCTCGACACTACTTCTTTGTGCATTCTTGTTCTCTGCCATAATAGATATGATGTATCTATAAGAATTTTCATTTCCATTTAGAATTTTATATTGATTTTAGTAGAAGACCATTTTAGCATTTTGACAACATTTATTGGATTGATAGAAGTATGTTGACTTTATATCAAAAAAATTGTACTTTATGTTGAAGAAGAAAAGATAATGAAAGATGTTGAAATGTTTGTATCAATAAAAATTAAAAATAAAATCCAACTTCTATAGGAGATAAGATTTTTATTGAGTAATACTACAATACAATTGACCTATATTATTTACTATTTTTTATAGTAGCAAAAAAATAAAATGAAATTAGGCACGAATTAAACTAACATTACATATTATGGTTGTTTATTAAAATGTCAACATAATAAATTGGTAAATTAATGTTTGGATTTTCTTATAGCTTGCCATCACAAGATTTTATACTTATCCTCTATATAAGTTGAAGTTTTTGCTATAAAATATAATTTTTTTATTTAATTTTCATTATATAATATGATATGTTGTTTGTTATAGAAATATTTCAAATGATATAGTACAAAGACATAAAATACATTTATCTAAAATATACTTAAGAGATATTGATCTCGAGGTTATTATATTGTATTCTTCACATATAATATTTATTAATAAATTAATTATCTTCTCCTCCAATGTCACATTAATTGTTGATAATGACTTCTATCTAGATACACCAAAGTGTTGGGATCAAAATTTTCTTTTAGAAACAAAAAGGACCTCCAAACTCCATCATATAGCCAAGATATTTTGATATTTTCATTGAATTATCCAAGCAAAAATAAAACCCATCTAAGTGATGGCCAAATAGACTTCATTTTTAAGGTTGAAATTGACATGTGACTATTAAATAGGCTTCCAATTTGAGGTTGAATATAAAAGTGAACAACTCATTCCATTACACTCCAACCTGCCACTGTCATTGTAGAATAGCTATCGACATAACTAACATACATATTTATATAAATCTATGTAAAATATATTGAGAGATATCATTCTTAAGGTGCCTATTGCACTGGTGTCACAAATATAATATAATATATGCAACTTGAGAACAATATCACTAATTATATTTTACATATATTTATCTAAGATATGTTGCTACTAGTTTGTGGTTTTTTTTAGAGTAACATCTATGTATACCATAATACGTACATCATTAGAGATAATGGCATGTGTCTTCTTTCCTCTTATTCACCAAGTTCCACTCTACATTACACAACTTACCACCATCTTTTGTGAGACAACTACTTACACTAAACATTATTCACATATTGCCTTCCACAAAAATTTTGTGTGCCCCCCTGAATGGAGGTACCTACTAGAAGATTGGATCTTAGGGCTTCTATTATTTTTCTTTCTCTACACTTTTATCAAATCCCCATTATCTTCTACATTTTTTCTGTCTATAGGAATGGATATTTTTATTGATTTAAAGGGATACGTTTTATCTTCCATTAAACCAATATTCTTAGATTCTACCCTTGGTATTTATGTCTAAAAAAGGGCATTCCTAGCATAAGTTTAAATAGGGTTTTCTAGAACTGAGTCTGACACCCTCTCATGAGGAGATTAAGGGTCCTCTTTTGAAGCATCCTCTATGTGGGGAGAACCTATAGAGTCTTCATTTTGAGTAGGTGGTTTGGGCCCACCTGAATCCAAATCTAAATCTTTATGTTAAGAGTCAAGATCATTCATAGTGAGTTGGGTGGGGCATAAATATCTCTACAAAGAAGTTTCCTTCTTTTTCCTATGGTTGATGTAATTTTTGGTCAAAATACATGTGTTGAAATAACTATAATAATAAAAAAATAGGAGTTCATAATTAAGTGGTTGTGACCATGAGCAGTCACCTACTTGCATGATAATTTTTTAAGCAATATCCTTTAGGGTGCCTATATTAACTAGTATTTTGGTAAAGCTGATGTGAGAAAAGGAAATGGTATCTTTCAATTGGAGGTTCTATGCTAGGGTTAACAAAGGGGGACCAAGATTTCATGATTAGGGAATGGTTATTCAAGCTCCAAAATTTAATTTGAGTTAGTTCTTTATCCTTGATACAGTAAAAAACAATGATACAAAAATTCTTGGCACCTGGATAAATTTTAAGCCTAGCTTATAAAAGGGGTTGTTAGTGCTATGAGATTCATGCATGGAGATCTTAGAGTTTTAGCCAGAGGTTCACAAATATGCATATAATTCCATTATAAGAGAATAAAATCTCCATGAAAGAGCACCTCCTTAGTCACCTCTTCATCAAAAACCACTACAGTCACTATGGAATCAATTTTAAGGGACTTAGGGGTTGATCTAAGAAGTGGGTTCAAGGCAACCTCAACAAATGATTTTGGCTAAGACTTTTGACTCTTTTCTACTAGGGCTTCCAATCCCATGTTGTTGAATTGCCTATCAACTAGGAGGTTAGTCTGTGTTTGCAGTATCCTCAACCATCACCATATATTGTCTAGATCTAGTCAATGAGAGTCCATTCAAAATAGGGGATTCATTCACCAACTATGTTATATCCTTGGCATGGACTTCTATGAGAAATTGAGGAGTCATTGGAAGTGTGGTGGCAGCAAAAGATATTAGCTAGAAGTTTCTTAGTCTAGATAGAGTAGGTGAGGGCAAGGTCACATTTCCACTATTTGAATATTCATTGAGCATGAACAAGAGTGGGTAGTAAGCCATGGGATAATATTAAAATAAAAAATAAAATAAATAAATAATAATTTTGAAATTAACATCTATAAATAAAGGGAACTTAAATTTTACAAACATTACTAGGATTAAATTTTAAATTATTATTCTAAATTAAGTTCCAATAATCTTAATATAAATATTTTTTTATTAATATTTATGTTATTACTTATTAAGTTTTAAATATATATTTTTTATAAATAGTAATTAGGGAAGAGGGGTGCTTAGTGTAGAGTACAAGAAGATCAGATAAAAATAAGAAATTAAAAAAGACAAAAACATTACCAAGAGAGTAAATGGAGATGAATAAATAACCCAAAAATGAAACAACCTTAAAACCATCCAATAAATATGATAAACAAAGATCAAAAGACCAAATAATAATAAAAATACCACCAAAACCAAATCTACAATATAAAAGACACCAACAATACTTAAAATCACATGTAAAAATAGGACAAAGAATACATAATAAAAATATGAATTTGAAGAAATGTATCATCTACATATTATTGTAACATATATAAATTAAACTTGATTGATCCATAGACCATAACCTATTCTTTATTTAAGTAATTGAGTAGGAAAATTTTAGAAGATATCTAATAGACATTTTCCAAATTAAAGTTTGTTTCATGATTATTAAAAGGTCATCCTCACCCACCCCTGCAACACCCTTCCCCCCCCCCCCCCCCCCCCCACTAAAAAAAAAAGATGAGGGGACCCACAATATTCTTCTTCACCATGTATATATCTATTTAATGCAAAATCAACACACTTTCTCCCTGATATTTGAGTCACTTTACCTCCCTAAAGTCTTTCTTTGATAGAATAAAGTTTGTTTCTACATAAGGTCTTGAAAGATTCAACAACTGATTACCAAATTGTAGGGCATAAATGCCATGATGATAGGTAAACAAAGGTGTACAGTCATCTAAGACTGAGCTAATGTTAACATGCAAGTCACCTCTAAGACATACTATAATGCAAAATATTGGTAAAAATTATTATAAAATTAAAAATAATACTGACACTCTTACACCATAAAATAGTAGAGGAATATCACAACATTAGAGACACAATTCTAACATTTTTGAAAATTATACTTCCAACCTTCACATATATGACATTTTTAAAATCAATTGCCAAACAAAATAAAATTTTATATTAGAAAATTACATGCCTTTAGATAATTTGCCAAATGGTATTTTATACAGAGTTCTTCCAATTAAGAAAATTTTCCAAGATTGTTGTCATCTCTTCCATGATTGTAGAGAAATGTAGACATGCTGGTAACACCAATTCTATCTTTGTTTTAACCCAACAATGCTTTATTTTAATTTTGATGAACCATAAGAGACCCCGACTCGCCCCACGCTCCTCATATATTCATATATATATATACATATACATATATATATATATATATATATATATATATACATATATATATATATATATATATATATATATACATATATACATATATATATATATATATATATATATATATATATATATATATATACATACACACACACACACACACACACACACACACACACACACACACACACACACACACACACACACAATGTGTGTGTGCGTGTGCGCGTGCGCGTGCGCGTGCATGTGTGTGTGTGTGTGTGTGTGTGTGTGTGGGGTTCAAATTTCAAATTAATTGCCACTAAGATGAAAGGCAGGATATTCCTAATTTAAAATTTGAACTTGCCACCCATTATATCTGACATGGAAGTTGGTTGACGTGGTAGTTAATGGAGTGCACATACCTAGCTAAACGAAAATACATACATACATACATATGTATGTATATATGTATGTTTGTGTGTGTGTGTGTGGGGTTCAAATTTCAAATTAATTGCCGCTAAGATGAAATGCAGGATATTCCTAATTTAAATTTTGAACTTGCCACCCATTATATCTGACATGGAAGTTGGTTGACGTGGTAGTTAATGGAGTGCACATACCTAGTTAAACGAAAATGGAAATGGAGTGGAAAGGCTAGAACGGGAGTTGGTGAAAAGTCAAAATTATATGTTGAAAATTTTGATGAAGCCAACATGCACCCAAGTTTGTGGTTTTAAAAATTATGTTCAATACAATTTTATTAACCCAAAAAAAATTAATCAAATTTTTTTATTTTGGTATGTTTATTATTTGATGTTAAAATCCAGGTTTTAAATTTCTTTGTAGAGAAGTCCATGTAATTTTATAGAGTACATAATAGGGAAATAAATTATATTCTAAATTAATAATATATAAATATATTGCTTCAATTTTTAGGTAAGTCATAGTGTCACACGAGTGACCAAGAGTCATAACAAACAAGTCATAGCTTCAAAAAGACAACCTGAATAAACAAAAAAAGATGGAATACATGTATCGAGAGTATTAGTTACACTACAAAATAAATAAGAAAAACATAATTCACCTTGAATGAATGGAAAAAACATAGCAAGGTATTATCAATTATTTCATGTAACCATATTTGGATGTACCATTAGTCTTGTCACAAACACCTATCATCTCATATTCCTTCATAATTCACATGCCCCTCTAAATTGTGTAGATATTCCCCTTCCTAGAAAATGGTCCATCCATGCTAAACCAATGACCCTAATAGTCACTGATGCGTTCATACCAATTTGTGTAGGTCCCTCTACTAAAAAAATATCAAGTGTATGTCGTTTATCCTTTTCAACCACAAAACTAGCTTCTTCATTTTTGTAACCTTTCATATTAAACACTTTTACATGATGTTTCATACTTTGAATGATCTCTTGAATATGACTATCCAACATTTTTTCCATCAAGTATGAGGAGCTTTTATATTATACATAAATGGTTTATTATGATACGATGTGTTTAGGTAACCCTTAAGATACATAGCACTCACATAGAAACAATAGGGGTATTTATAATACTAATTACTGACACCACCGATTCTATGACCTATAATATCATAACCTTCTCAGAAAATAAGTTGAAACCCTTATTCAGGAAGACATAGTTTTTCATAAGTGATTTAACTGACTTTGTCAATTTTATAAACTATAAAATGGTTGAAGAAAAAGAGTTAATGTGTAATTAGATCATATTTTTTAAAGGCCTTCTTATAGGTTTGAATTTAATCCTTATTTTTGTTGGCCTTTGCACACATAGTGCAAACTCAGACTAATCTTGAATCCTTATTAGGTACACTTTGTGATCCTCTATGATAATTTAGAACATTGGAATTCTTCTAATTGACTGGGTGTTGCTGTGATTACTAAAAATCCTTTCAATCTTTTAAAGTTTCTTAATACATAACCAATTTGATGGTTGACAAGCAAGAAATGCATAAAAAGTTTTATTGAGAAATGCTCAACAATAGATGACAAATGTAGATAATTTTATTGTTGAAACTAAATTGAACTATTTTACCCTGATGCATTTAATGTGTTCAAAAACATTTAGCATCAACACTAATATTCCTATCATATTTTTATTCTTGTAAGACTAGTTTTGAAAAATATTAAATGAAACATATGTGACATATAACTAAGGTGTATAATAGATAAATTATTAAAGACTTGAAGTTATTATACTCCATAATGTTGATAACAAATATTCCTAACAAATTATGTAGGATTTGGAATATATTAATTTTTTATCATAAAAAAACTGAATAAAAAATCTCAATTCACAGACATCAATGGTCATTGCATTAAAGATAAAGAAAATTGACCAAAATAATGATATATTATTCCAATAGTCTATGTCCAAGTCTTCCTGCTCTTCACACCTAGATCATAGAGTCATGGTGACTACTAATGGAAGGTAATTTAGAGATTTATCCCTAAACCAAGTTATTTTTTATTATGGTTTTTAATCCTCTAGAAGATAGGAATGAGGTTTTCTAGGACCAATTTTGTCCCTGGGATCAACATTTTCTTCTGTTGAGGACTTGGTATCTTTGTTTTGATTCCTTGATTAAATCCTTCAATATGATTCCTATCTGGGTTAGACTATCACATCTACTTATTCATTTTTGGGTTGAATCCTTCTTAAATGTTACTGTTAATACTTTGGATGATATTTTGCTAATGGACTCTTCTACAAAAAGTTTCTCTCACACCATTTTATTTTATGAATCCTTGTTAGGATTGATATCTCTAATGAACTTCTAGAAAACATTGATCTGAAAGTATAAGAATGAACTTGGACATAATATATTGATTATGAGGGTTTATCCTTTTGAATGTCATAGACATTTTGACACATGCCACTTAGCTATGGCCTATCATAATTCAAAAATAAATTTGGAATTATCTTGGTGGGAACATTCCCTTCTTAACTTTCTTACAGTGAAAGAAGTTGAAACTCCAAATAATGAAGCTTTGATTTTAACTGCAGTAGATCTAATCTCTAATCAAAAATTTACTAAAACACTAGAGGTGAAATCTAATCCTAAGATATTCATGATTGACAACACTATGATGACAAAAAGGGTTTTTTTAATAATGAAAAATTAATTTAAAATGTATAGAAAATATAAACTTGCATATAGAAAAAGGTCGTATTCACTCCTAAAATTTTAATTATTCCTTAAATAAAAATAGAAATGTTAAAAATAAACTAAATATAATTCATTACAATATTGTTAAATTCATATAATTTAAAATATGCCAATAGATATATTTTTTTATCACATTGATTAATAATTTTATTTTCTTATTTTTCATTTTTTCATATACTCTTTTGATTAATAATTTTATTAATTACTATATAAAATTTTCATTAATAGGTGAGAAATAAGGCATTAACTTTTGGACTTCTCCAAGTTAAAAAAGAGAAAACATCTATGTGATGGTCAAATGAATGTCAAATCTAAAATTAAAAGTACCCAATGACATTGAAATGGACATCAAATTTATGGTTCAACATAATTATGATCAATTCACTCCATTACCCTCCCCTCCTATGATTGTCTATTACTTATCAATGTAATTAATCATTTTAAATAAAATAATAAAGATGAAATAAGGATTTATAAATATAATTCAATACACTATGAATATGCACATTTCAATTGTATTGTAACATAAATATCATAATTTATTATGAATCAATGCATTTCAATTAAATTTTAATATTTATAAACATTTAACTAGCTTAAAACTAATGTAAAATAATAAATAAAACCTAATTAATTATTTAAAATGAGAGTAAAGGAGAGCTTATAGATTTATTTTAAATATTGTGAGATTTGGATAAAGCCATCAAAATCTGATAGTGGAAATCAAGGTTTCTTTGAAATACAATAAGAACCATAAAAACACATAGCAAATAAAGGACTTTGTCCAAATAGTCTTCAAGATGTTTTCAGGCCTCATAATCATAGTGAGTGCATTTTTTGGAAGTGTTAGGCAAGGACAAACATTTTAAATGAGTATATCCATCATATTGAGGCATCTAAAACCTCATTTAATTTTCTAGTGGATTTTTTGGGTAAATTTAGAACTCTTCACCTTCTTCATACAGAATAATTTCACTATGAAGGTTTCCCTCTTTGGAAAGAATGTAAAGTACTAATTAAGAAATATTTGACTCACTTTCAACTTCTCATTTGAAGTTATATGTAATTTTGCTTTTCCTCAGGTCTTTTACAATATGAGTTTTTTAGGTTCATTGGCATTTGGCTCAAGTTTTGTTTTTTTATATTAAAAGTGATCTTAATTGATTTGACGAGCTTGAGTAGCCTTGGTTGTGGAGATGGTCTAATTTGATTTTGAAGTATTGAAGGTTATCTTTCTTATTCTAGCTACTTGGAATATTTGTGATTGAGAATATATGTGATGCCATGATGATTGGCTTGCATTTAAGCGTCTTGGATGTTTTAGTTGAGTAGATGTCTTGGATAAGTTATTGGATGAAGTTTAAATTTTTGAATGCAAGGCTTCTGATAATGCCTTTTTCTTGATTTCCTGAGTAGTTACATGCCAGAGTTTCCTTCATGTAGCTCTAGAATGCTCTGAGATGAGTTTATTATTAATGTTTAGTGTAAGTCTTTGATAATCTTTTATGATTTCCTTCTTTGGTCTTATATTTTTCATGTGACTAGTTGGCTGTGTGGTTGTTTAGAATTTTGTGACTTACTTCATGTCTCTTTATGTTCTCCTATAGACTTTGTTTTGTCTTTATTGGTTGATATGATTGTTAAATCCTTTTGTATCATGAGGTAAGGGCCCCTTTTCCCTTATTAGTCTCTTTCAAAAGATGGCCCATTAATTTTTTAGCACCTGCCATGTAATAGGTGTACCATACCTTTTGACTCTAGCAAATAATTTGCAAGGACATGGATGTTATTTTTGAAATTACAATGCTTTGTCAAGTATTTAAAAAATAGTTAATTGGTTTTCTCTTTAAAATATTTATTCTTAAATTTTGTTGGTATAAAAATGTTGATGTGCCTACTTTCCTTACTCATCACAATATGTTTTTAAATTACAAATTGTAACATATTTTAAAAAACATTATAGTTTCATAAACTTAATTTACTTTTTTGGTTTATCCATGCTAAATTAAAATCTTGTAGAGTCTTAGGTGTCTCCACCATATTCAATGTTATTAATATTCTAAATTTTAATAATATAATATGTAAAAAAATTTACATGTATGTTGTGATTAAAATGAAGTCTTTACATGTAGTGGGAAAGAGGAGAACTATATATCTACAAAGGAAAAAATATATTGATTAGTCTTTTCAATTAAGGATTATCTAGTAACATGAAAGGTACAACAAGTCTCAAACGATAGTATGAGATTTGACCCTAAGGCTTTTTTATTATTTTGTGGTGATTTTTGAAAATACAAGTTTACTTTTGAAAGTGATTTTTTTTTTTATAATTACTATATATTTAAAATTGAAAATCATACAAGCAAGGCTTAATGCAAAATTTGAAATATTAATGTATGATTTGCAATGGATTCTAAAAATAGATCATGGGATAAAAAATCTTATAATTTGATTTGAACATTCATTAATAAACCTAATAATGCCATTACATAGTTAAAAAAATTATGATTTAGAAAAAAAGTTACATTGTCAATAACACAATGTCTTGTTTACATTGCATGTATAAACTTTTCAATGTAAACATATTTGTCAATTAATTAAACTCATCATATTAGACATACTTATATTAAAATTTATATGTATATACTACATTAATTAATTTATTAAACATAACACATTTCATATCAAAAACATTAAAAAAATTATACATTTATGGGAGGTCAAAAATAAGGGAGTAGGGCATTTGTGGTTTTCATGAATGTTAATGATTTGGAATCTCCTTGAAGAGACATGATTTATAATTTTAAAAAATTATTTCATTTATATTTTTTAATATCCTAACAAATTAGGATATGGAGGAAGTTTTGAGCCATAATTATGGCTTTGGCACTAGTGCTCAGGTGAGAGAAACAATGGAGAATAAGTTTTTCAAGTTGCCTAATTATGATTTTGCAATCGGCATGAGCCAATATGTATACAACAAGAGGAGTGGATTCATCAAAAATATAGGCTTGTTATGTTTAAATAGGATATAAATAAAGCTAGGATCTTTGTATTCTCAACTTAATGAGAATCTAATATTTTGGTAATAGTCGCAACAACCAACAAATATTATTATTCTATTAAAAATATTAGTGATATAGTTCATATCACCATTTGAATTGAGTCACAGTGGTAGAGACAACCTTACCTTAGTATTCAAAATATGCATAGTTGAAAAGTTTCAAATATTGATTTCAATCACTTGGACGACCACCCTTATGTGAGCATGTCATGTGGAAAATGACCTAGTCACATAGAGTTGTTAAGTCTCAGTAAACATTATAAGAACTATATTCTCCTTATGACCCCATTATAACATGATTTTGACACATGGGTAATCTAGATCACCTAACATCAATATAAATACTATGTCACTACTTTTTTATTAGTCATAATAACACTAACATGTTGATATTTAGGCCACACTTAAGCCATTTGAAATCCGTAGGAGACCCAAATATTTTATACAATAAACATTAGGGGGCCAACTAGACATTACAATGATCACTATAGTCCAAAAAAATATCATAAGGGCCAACACATTATGTTAGTGTATTATTAATATCTTAGTGTATTATGATGGTCATAAAATTTTTAAAGAGAATATTGTGATCACTATAGTCATAAAAAATTATGTTGTATATATTTTTTTATGATTGGATTCATGTTTTCACTATATATATGTAAATATATTATGAATAAATTCATTTCAATTAAATTGTAACATAAACATATTAGTGTATTTTGAAAAAATGTATTTCAATTAAATTATAATATTTATAAACATTTAACTAGATTAAAACTGATACAAAATAGTAAATCAAACCTAATTTATTTATTTAAATTAGAGGAAATGAGGTATCATAGATGTATCTTAAATATTGGGATATTTTGATGTACTCATCGAAATCAAAGTGTGGAAATTAAGGTTTTGTTGCAATACAATAAAAACTCTAAAAATGCATAGTGAACAAAGGACCTTGTCTAAATCATATTTAAAATGTTTCTAGGCCTTCAAATCATAGTGAGTATATTTTTGGGAAGTGTAAGGTAGGGTCAAATATTTTATACAAATAGATTCATCTTATTAAGGCCTCTAAAACCTTATTTAATTTTCTAGTGGATTTCTTGGCTAACTTTAGAACTCTTCAACTTATTCCTAATGAATAATATCACTATGAAAGTATCCATCCTTGGGAAGAATGTAAATAATTATTTAAAAAATATTTGACTTGCTTTCAACATCCCATTTAAAGCTATGTTAGATTTTGCTTCTCCTCAGGGCCTTTGCAATACAAGATTTTTAGGTTCATTAGCATTTGTCTCGACTTTTATTTTTTTATCTTGGAAGTGGTCTTAATTGGTTTGAGGAGCTTGAGTATCCTTGATTGTGGAGTTTTTTTTCATTTTATTTTGAATTAATGAAGGTTTTCATCCTTGATTAAGCTAATTGGCAAGTTTGTGATTGAGAATTTCTATGATACCATAAAGATTGTGTTACATTCAAATTTTGTGGAAGTTTTGTTTGACAAGTGGTCTTAGATAAGTTATTGGAGGAAGTTTTATATGTTTGAATCCAAGGCTTTTGACAATGCCTTTTTTTCTTCCATGAGTAAATCTATGCTCGTGTTTCCTTCATGCACCCCTAGAATGTTCTGAGATGAGTTTCTTATTAATGGTTAGTTGAAGTCTTTGATAAGCTTCTAATATTTAATTATTTGGTCTTATACTTCGTAATTTTCTAGTTCTCTTTGTGGTTTTTTGGCCTTTTGGGGCTTACTTCCTCTCTCTTTATGTTCTCATGTAGACTTATTTTGTCTTTATTGGTTGATATGCATGTCAAATATTTTTTTATCATGGGTAAGTACCTCTTTTCCCTTATTAATCTCTATCAAAAACATGGTCAATTAATTTTTTATTTTCCACTATGTAACAAGTGTACCGTATCTTTTGACTCCTATAAATAATTTCCTTGGACATGCATGTTATATTTTAAATTACAATACTTATGCAAGTATTTAAATTATTTGTTACTTAATTTGGTTGGTATAACAATGTCTATGTGCCTATTTTCCTTATTCATCATAATATATTTTTAAAATGGAAATTGTATCACATTTTTAAAAACATTACATTTTCATGAGCTTAATTTACTTTGTTGGTTTATCCAAGACAAAATAAAATGTTGTAGAGTTTTAAGTATCTTCACCATAGTCAAAATTGTTTATATTTTGAAATTTATTCATATAATGTGTAATCATTTTGACATGTATAATGTGATTAAAATGAAGTCTTTACATGTAGTGCGAAAGAGGAGAACTATGTAACTACCAAGTAAAATGAAACTATTTCTTAGTGTTTTTGATAGAGGATTATCTAGTAACATGAAAGACCACATAAAACTCAAACAACAGCTTGAGATTTAGCCCTATGGATTTGTTATTCTTTCATGGTTATTTTTGAAAATAAAATTTTAGTTTTGAAAGTGATTATTTTTAATTACTATAGATTTAAATTTGAAAATCATACAAACAATGTTTAATGAAAGTTTTGAAGTAGTAATGTATGGTTTGTAATGGATTTGAGAAATAGATCATGGGATAAAAACTTTTAGATTTTGATTTAAACATTTCATACATAAACTTAATAATCCCATAGCATAGTTCAAAAAATTATGATTTAAAAAAAACAAAAGTAAGATTCAAAAAGTAATTATGATAAAAATAGAGTAATGCTTCCATGGTTTACTAGTTTCACTTGATTTTCACACTTATTTTTTGTTGTAGTTTTATAACCAAACCATATATTTTTATTGTGACACCCTAAATTTTGATGTGAAATAGTTATTTTCTAGGTGTTTTCATCAAATGCTTTTTTTGAGAGAAAATTTCTCATAAATTTATCACTTTCTTATTTAGAATCACATTATAATCCTAATCAAATCCAAATAATATCACTAGATATATTAATTTAAAAATCCATACCTAAGGTATAATGTTCCAATGAACCTATACGAAGTATTAAATCCTTTTAGAAATGAATAAAAACATCTAAATCATAATCATAAAATTTGAAATGAAATCAAGCATCATAGGCTGACCAAGATATTAGCAAGATGTTATGTTATTTTAAATCATATATAAATTATTGAGAAGACACTATTTAGGTTCTAGTATTCCTGTCAAATCTATATGTGGTTATATACAAACTCCTTAACAAGGCATAGGTTAAAGTAAAAAAATTATGTCATCTCAAGGAAGTTTTTTGATATTTTAAAAAATTCTACAGTTAGTGCAATAAAAATATCTAAGTATAAGTGGGTTCATACATATAAATGTGTACACATATCATGATGCCACTTATTTTTCATCATAGCTACACACGCAATTAGTGATTGTTATAATATATATGAATACTTGTCTATACGTTTACCAAAGACTCATTTAATAATAATAAAAATTCAAATAATAATGAAATAACTTCTTTTATGGGTTTTCCATCTTAATTCCATCCACCTGCATTTCATTGTATATGTTATCATGTTTATGGCATATATAATAAAACCAATCCATCTAAATAATGTTTTATCAACCCATGAACCTTTTCATGGCTGAATGATTAAATATAGACACATCTAATTTTAATCATGATATCCAATCATGAGTTTAGAATATGTATAATAACTATTGAAAGAAAACTAGCATGAAGCCTTATGTAGCCCCAATTTCTTATTTTGATCCATCTAGCCATATGGATTAATGTGCATGCATCATAATGAATACAGGAATGGAACCATCAAGTAGCCTCTAAGGCCCTAACTTCCTCCTTGAGTATATCCAATAGAATATAATTGAAAAGAAGTTAGAAAAAATACATTGGACCAAAATATTCTCTCTCATGAGCTCATTATAATGTGCACATTGATTATACAAAATAATGTAGAATTAGAGTCAGTGTAGGGATCCATTAATCCCATCTAATCCCTTTAGATCCTTGTAGTACATCAAGTAGCCTTCTAAGGCCCTATGTTTATTCTAATATCCTAATAGTGCACTTAATTTTAGTATAAATATATGTCATTAAAGTAATCACAAATAGTTAATGTGGATATAATAATGCAACTATTATGGTAGTCTTACATGGATCGTACATAGCCAACTCACAAGATCCATGGTTAATTCATATTGGGTCAAATAACATATCAATATAGCCCATAAAACTCATAAATGTATAGAAGTTGGGTCAAATAACATGGTTAATGAAATTATCAATACAAACATTGACATTGTGTAAGAATTTATACCAACAATATGAGAGTAACCATGAAAAAGATGTGTATGTTCAATCAAACTTCTCATTTAATTTTGTCGAAGCCCTCACAAGTTGATGACCTTAATTACTACTTTTCCTTTGGAAATGGTTGGAGATAGTTTTATAATAGATAAATAAAATACTAGTTATATTAAAGAGATCATATAATCATTTTAAAATAATTATAGTGCATTTTAACCTAACCTCCTTGTCTATAATGGAGATTAAGTTGACAACCTTTTTTTGTTTGAGAGTGGTTAGAATATTTGTGCCCTCAAATTGGAAAAATACCTCATAGTATAGTTCAATAATAAAATTTATAGATGACAATATACTATTTTCATCTCAAACAACAAAATTTAAGTCATCCTTAATTATGTTAGACCAAAATTAACACCAATTAAATTGTTGACCACTCAGAATGCATAGGATATACACAAGAGCCTAAAATGGAGTGTATGATGCTCTTCCATACATTACTAATTGGGATTGAAAAAGTTCAATCATGAAAATTAGAAAAGAATTTATTATGTATTTAATTTTAAGCCTCCTTTTTTTTGTGATTTTGGGTAGCTATAAATAAAAAATCATTAATAGGGTATTAGTAATAACCACTAACAGAAGTAAAAAACCTATATAAAATTGATGAACTATGAAATAAAAAGCTCACACCATCCATCTATAGGCCATAATGGGACTCCAAATATTTTTTTTCCACATTAGATAGGAAGGACTTCATAGTGACATGGTTCACTTTCTCATGGGTTAGGCCTGTGAGTCTATATATGTCCTTGGGGTTGATCCCAAATGAAAAATAACATGAACCAATGGTAATTATCCACCTTTAAAACTAATTCACCATAATTTTTAAATGGATTCACTTGAAAAAACCCAAGTTCATTTTATTATTGGCCACTATAATTTTCCTTGGTAATAAGTATATTTGGAATAAACTCCACCTAAAAATTTATTTTTCAAGGACATATTTGTGGAACCCAAGAATTGATCTTTAAAATATAGGATTTTTGAACTAATAACTCATATTGAAATTATATCTTGATACAATCTGACCTTTTTTCAATAGGAGGCACTACTTTACTTGAAAATTGCCAACCAACAACTCATATAGTGATTCCAAAGTTTTATCAGCTTCATCAATTATGTTATGAGGGATTGAAGCCTTTATCTCAATTTCTAGGCTCTGCATCTTCTACTTCATCCGTTATACAATGTTCTTTTCCAATTAACTTCTAATTGCCGCCACATACTCATGGTTTTCTAAAAATTTGTCACTTCCACCTATTATGGCTTTTATTTTCGTTTTCATAGTTAAAATATCTTCATTAGTCTCATACAGTGTCAAAGTCTCACCTTTGGTTATATGTCTTCTGTTAACTCTCTTATGTTTTCCTATGTCTTATTCAAAGAATATTTTGACATGTAGTTCATTGATTATTATTGTTTCCTTCCTCTTCACTTTGGCGAGTTGAATGATTTAAATCTAATTATCATTTACATAATACATACTAATGATTTATACTATGAATGGTGTGGCCAATGTGTATGATGATGTATGAAGTGGAGTGTACCTAGGAATAGTGACATTGTATTAAAAAATAATGAAGGTTGTATATGTAGTGGATTTATGGGTCTTAATGGTAGTTGTAAGAACTAGAGATGGAACTAAGGGAGCAATGGGCATGGTTATTGGAGGAATAGATTTTATACTTCTAAGATAAGAGAATTAGACTTTATCCAAAATAATCCTAGGCATTTTACACTTTTTATTAGGTTTATTAGGTTTAGATATGGAATTACTAATCACGTTAATTAGCCCAAACATGAAAATGATCTTAAATGTGGGAAGTATGTTCAAAGGATCCATTGTCGATAATGTAGACCTTATCTAAAGTTGTGCCTCTTTTCAAGGGACCTTCCTGTCTAATGTTATCATAGTTACCAACATAGGAGGGACTATTGTTACACTAATAGGAAGGGAAACTTATGCTTCAGTTACATATTGAGCTTGACTAGAAACATTCAACACATTGACTTGGTGACACTATGTAGAAATTCTTTTTCGTAAACTCCCTAGTATACACTATGCTGATTTGATCAACCTTTTTGGGGGTACAAGATATAAATTTTATTTTTGTGGAACCAAAAGAGGAATTTATAATGGAACATAATCTAGTTTAGGTATGGGAGAAGAAGGAGGGAGAGTTACCACTATTTGTTCAATAATTATTGTAGTAGGTGATATGTCCAAAAATTGAACTATAGGATAACAAAGAAATTTTTTAATAGAAGGTGAAATAAGGAACTAATTTCCTCTTGTATTATAATTATTCTTTGAGAAAATTTTGGAGGAAGGATTTGTTAAGGAACTTTATTTCTAAGATATATATCTGTGTTAGGAGAATAATCTGAGTTATAGATTCCTCTAGTCTTTCCTCTACTTAATTTGCTTACTCTAGCCTTGGATGTTAGTTTAAAATACCCAAAATTAAAAATTTTCCCCTCACCTCTTCATCATTCTCAATAGTAATGTACACCTAGTCATGGGCATGTTAATGAGGATTATATACTATTGATACTTTTTCACTCAATGAATTAATGTGTGATTTCACATGGACCTTATGATCTCGTTTTCAAGATCATGGATATCCAAATTGAAGGAAGACTTGTGTGCTACTATTGTATGAAATATAGGCCATATATTTAAAAAACATCTTCCCTCATTACATGGTATTAATATCCATTGAGATTATTTCTTTTCCTTTTACAACCCACCAAATCGATGTATAATTTGGCAAGAAATATCTAAATTTGATAGTTTTTAGGAACATATATGAGTATCTTGAGGAGATATACCAAGACCAGTTCAACTATGATCACTGTGTGATATGGATAGTACCAATAGGATCCCATAATTGTGATGAAAATCTTAATCTCTCCATAAATCTTTGGTCTTGTTATTCCAATCATTTCTTAGTATATTTGTAGATTAAAATAGTCACAAATTTCTTGAATGAAAGTCATGAACTTATGTGTATACATCTTTGAGAGTTTGAAATGGAAAATTATCCTGGAGGTAGGAATCTAATGTGGAATATTTTTAGATACACCAAGTAGGATGTCATGTATAAATATGTATATCCTTGACTCTAATAATTTGTTACCTCAAATTAAATGAAATAATTTCCCTTAAGGAAAGGACTTATTTGTCATTGATAATACTTGACAATAGTGAAACACCAAGTTCATTGACATGATAAATATCGGTGGACCCACAAATCTTATTCATTAATACTATGTTAATTCAAACACTCATCCTAAATATATAGATTATAATCTTATTGGTGGCATCCCTATTGAACAATATGTCAGGGTATTTTGAATAATAATTTAGAACTTCTCTTCTATTATCTCTACTATGCTACTATGATACAACTAAGTTATTACATCCAACCATGGGTTGAAGAAATTGGTAGCATCCCTCTATGGCCATGCACGCAAATAATGTTGTTTAATTTTTATTTTTTTAGGGATAAGACCATACTGTGTAAGTATAGAGTTATACAAAACACATTATAGAAGAGGTATACATAAGGAAATACCTTAGGTTTTTTTACTATCTAATAAAGTCCCACCTATTATAGGACTATGAGTTCATTTGAGTAGTCAACATTTATTTAGGAAGGAATTTATTCTTTCATAATGGTCTTCATATTTTCAACCTCATTAAATCTATGGCACTATAATCCCTAAAACGTAGTCCCAGTGCATCCCAGATGAAGAAGGTGTTTATTGGACACTTTTTATGTAGCATAGGAAAAGTTCTAGGAATCCATTACCATTTATTGAATATTTTCAGGGATTAGTTGCATTATAATTTTATTCAAGAGGTTAACATTAACTCTTAAAATTTATCGATGCTCTTATAAGGAATTTTAGTCTAATAATATCTTTTGAATCTAAAATTTAATCAATGTAATCGACCTTAATTCGTTTTTGAATTAAATCTTAGGATGAAAAAGTGAATATCCATGTTTGTGCATATTAAATTTAAGAGGTTTCCATTTTTATTTAATTGAATATTTTTTCATATTATGTTTTGATTTGTACTCTAGTTTGTGGCTTTGTATAGGAATAAAATGGAACCATCCAAGTGTCATCATCAAGCTAATTTTATAGGATTTTTATATTGTGCATCTAAACAAATGATTATATGTCAACGACCATTGAATAATAAAAATTAATGATTTTAAACTCTCATATTCATGATATCCTAAGTCCTTTACAATTTTTATCATTTTATATGTGTGTCCCTATTTAGAATATAAATGGGGGTTTGTTGGTCACAACACATACCTTCCATCTGACACAGTCTCACATCAAATTTAAAATTTAATTTAAATATCAATGATATCTCAATATTAGTTGAAAATGAATTGATATAGGTATATTGATAAAGCTATGTAGTCACAATAAAGAGGTCATAAAGATCTGACTTTTTGAAAAATGTGTGCTTTGTAAAAATATGTGTATTTTTTTAAAATTATAAAAAAAAATAGAAGTATGGATGTCGGTGTATCAAAAAAAATTGAATTATAGATGTAGATGTGGGAGCTAGTTAGAAGGATGATAATTATTTATGTCTATATCATACATAATGGTATGGTGGTGCATTCTATAAGGTGGATAACTAGTTCCCATTAATTTTATATATCCAACAATACATCATTGTGTGCTCAAGATTTATATTTTACATGAAAATAGAGTGAACCACATAAAAATTAGTTAGAAAAAATTCAATCTTGTATCCTTATAAATTAATAAAATAATTTCATTTCTTTTCCCTTATTTATTTTTTATTATTTTTGGAATGTGTAGAGATATCAATTAATAAAAAAAATGGAAGATGCAATACAAAGATGGCTACAATAAAATGTGACCATTTAATACCTATAAAAAAACAATGGAAAAATTGCAAAATATTAAAAATCAGAGTCAACGAAATATAATTATACAACAAGAATCTCAATATAACATAATATCACTACATATTAATAAGTGTAAACATCAAGAATAGGCAATGACACCAAATAGTGGTACTCGTAAACAGTCTGTCAAAAATGAATCATGCCAAAAAAATTCTCTCCACCATCTGAGGGACGTGAACTCATGCCTTCTGCTCCACCAAAGTCTCAAGATCATTTGTAGTTTTGACTTGCCATCTTTATTTTTATTGAATGAAGTATAATAGCTCTCATTGATCTCCTAACATGTAAAAATAATTGATTGAAACTTTGATTGATTGAAATGCAAACTAAAGTGGATATAAATACAATGAAGAGATAGTTATAAAACTGTAATCAAACAACACCTATGCATGATTACAAAATTGAAGTCCCTAAAAAATTGACTAATTAAAGAATGTAATATGATAATTATGCCAACATTCCCCCCTTTATTACAATATTTTATCAAATGTACCCTCAAAATAGATCAAATTTCACCTTACCAAGAGACTTGGTGTGTATATTTAATATCTATGAATTCATTGGGTAGTACTATAACTGAATATGGTGGTTCAATACTTTTTCTCTGATGTAATGACATTGAACCTCAATGTGTTTAGTTCATTCATGAAAAACTAGATTCTTAACAAGGTTCAACACACCTTGATTATCATAGAATAGAATTGGTGGTTGATCTTCAAGAATCTCCATATCAAAAAAAATAAGATGTATCCATATTACTTCACACATAGCTCCTCATATGGCACAATAATCTACTTTCATGGATGAGAGAGCAACTACTGATTGCTTTTTGGTGATCCACAAAATGGGTCTAGATTTGAGATGAAAATGTATCTTGAATTAGATTTTATATCATCAACAGATCCAGCATAGTCTGAGTCAGTGTACCCCTACAAGAATAAATTACTATTACTCTTGTATTCTAGACCATACTCAAGTGTGCCTCAGACATATCTCAAAACATGTTTTACTATAATCCAATGACATTTCTTTAGTTCCTACATAAATCTAGAGAGATAGCTCACATCAAAACATATATCTCATTTGGTGTAGGTCAAGTAGATGAGACTCCCAATGAGCTATTTGTAGAGAGTTGCATCCACTTAATGGGAATCTTAGAATTGAGAGAGTTGTAAACTTTTCTCCATTGGTTTTGAAAGAGGTTTACAATCTGACATTCTATACTTTTCTAGGAGTGTCTTGGCGTATTTCATCTGGGAGATAAAGATGTGATTCTATTTTTGCCATATCTCTAAGCCAAGATAGTAATGTAGTACCCCCAAATCAGTCATATCAAAGGATTTCTTCAGATCATTCTTTAATACATCAACAAGATCATTTAAACTACCAGTGATCACAAGATCATCCACATACAAGATAAGAATGACAATATCTATATCAACCTTCTTAATATGCAAATTATAATCAGAGGGGCTATGAATGAAACCATGTTTTTATAGGTGATAATCTATTTTCATGTACCATGCTGAGGTGGTTGTTTAAGTCCATAAAGTGACTTAACTAGATGGCATACCTTTTGTGGATGTTTGTCATCGATGAAACCTTTTGGTTGGGTCATGTAACTTATTATTTCAAATCACCATTCAATAAAACACTCTTGATGTCCATCTTCTAAAGTTTCCATATATATTGTGCTACCAATGCACAAATAATTATGATGGTCTTGATCTTCGTAGTAGGTGAAAAGGTCTCCTCATAATCAATACCTTCTTGTTGAGCATAACCCTTTGCAATAAGTCATGCTTTGTGTTTGTTGATGGATCCATTAGCCTTGTACATTATTTTGAAGATCCATTTATAGCTAATGGATTTATTCCTTATAGGTAGATCAACAAGTTCTCACATCCCATTCTTGATGAGGGTATCATATTTTACATCCATATCTTTCTTCCACTCGGGTTGACTTAAGTCCTATCGAACTATCTCTAGTTCGGTGCTATCAACCACTAAACTCATGAGGGCAAGATTGACTTCATCTCTCACATGTCTTCTTGTTTCAACTCTTGATGATGTGTCTGGAGGAGAACTCAGGTGTGATTCCTTGATTATGGAATCTATCCATATAAGACATTGTTGAAGTTGTTGATTTGATGAAGAACTACCTTGTAGATTACCAAGATCAATGAATAATTCTCCTTACAGCTCACCTTCTTCATGCTTGTCATCTAACTGTGGGAATAGTCTATGAGAGGTGGTTTTGTATGTCTCCTTTTATGTTAATGAGTCAAATGATGACTCATCATAGACCACATTATGAATTTCATAAATATTCTTTATCTCAAGATCCATGAGACGGTATGTTTTGGAAGTAGTGCTATACCCAAAGAAAATACACTAGAGGGTCATTGGTTCAATCTTCTTCCTCTTTTTATTTAGAATATGCATATAAGAAGTATAACTAAATACTCAAAAATGAGAAATAGATGGTTGACGACCACTCCATACCTCTTCTGGTGTCTTGTCTAGTAATATATTTATTGATGCTCTATTGAGAAGATAGATAACCATCTATATTACTTATACCCACATTTGTGCCATCAACTTTTTAGTGGATAACATGCAATTATCCATCTCCATGACTAAGTGAGTGCATCATTCTACTATTCCATTCTGCTAAGGCATGTAGAGAGTGGTAAAGTGCTACTTGATGCTATGTTACTTTAGGAATGCTACGAACTCTTTTGATATGAATTCACCCCATCAATCTAAATAGAGGAGTTGAAGTTTCTTCCTAAACTATGTAACAACATGTTGATAGAAGGTCTTGAAATGTGCAAGAGCTTCACTCTTTTTTTATAAAAAGAATACCCATGTCTTGTGATAAAAGTCATCAACAAATAACTAAATGTTCTTGAATCCTTGACAGGATGCTAGCATGGGTCTGCATAGATCAGTATACACCATAACAAGTCCTTTCATGCCATGTGAGGAACTTGGCTCAAATGAAACCCAATGTTTTTCACCCACAAGACAACTAGACCATATCAGTAAATAATGAAAAAGATAAGGAATTCCACATACCATTACCTTGGAATTGAGTTGGAAGAGGGAACTAGGAGATAGATGCCCATAACGATAGTGCCAAAGTGTAGTGGATTCTACTGTAGTGTTAGTGAGTGTAACTTCACTAGTTGAAACTTTATCTAAGGTAAATAACCAATCCTTCAAGAAGGATTTAGTAAGAACCTAACCTTCTTGGGAAATGAGACATGATTTGATGCCTTCCTAGACTAGAAACTCTACTTTTATCTTACGATTCAATAATTGATTGATAGATAAGAGATTTGGTGTCAATCCTCGGACGTAGAGTACCTTTGTGAGAACATAGTGTTTTATCCTAAGAGGAATGCTAACACACCTAATTCCTTCTAAAATGTACTCTTTAAAATCAATAATTCAAACTTGATCTCCAGTTGGACGAGTTGTCAATGAATTGAAGAGTTCCTTACATCTAGTCATGTGTTTGCTAGCACCAGAGTCTATTAACCAAACATTACTTGCTATTGTTGAGGTTTGGTAAACTAGTATAAGGTCATCATGGGATCCATATGCTGCTTCTTCTACTGCTTCATCATCAGATGCATTTTCCTCTTACTTTTGTGTTTCTACATGCCCTTTTAGCTTCCATTGTCGAGGATGTCTCTTAGATTTCTTTGAATCTTCTTTATTATAAGAGCCCTCTTGACTGGATTAGCCTTGAGCTAAGGCATTATACTAGTAATGACCAATATTGTGCATGTGGATTTTGCAAATGTAACACTACCACTTCAACTTCTTAGTCTTTTGATATTATTGATGTGGTTGTGGTTGTTTCTGAGGTCCTTTCTTGAATTTTGGACCCCATTACTTGGAGATCAGGGCTTTATCCTCAAATTCTTCATGCATGGACTAAATTGCTTCCTATTATTGAAGCAAATTAACTAGTTCTTTGAATGAAACCACTTGCTTGGTAATGTTAAGTGTCATAACAAATGTACAAAACTAAGATGGGAGAGCTCTGAGCATGTTCAAAACTAGAATCTTGTCCTCAACCTTTTCTCTAAGCACAATAAGTTCCACTCATAGTTTTGTAACCCAACATAAGAAATCCTTAACCTTTTCACCTGATTTCATACTAAGTGTATGAAGAAGTGATTGTAGATGCAAGATTTTTGTCTAATTCTTCACCTCATAAATTATGGACAAAGTATCCCATGCCTCTTTTGATTTCTATGCATCACAAACATGTAGTTGAACTTCATCAGTAATACTGAGACTTATCAAGATGAGCACTTTCACATTTAACTTATCAAACATCTTTTGTTCATCTAGTCTGGTAGGATTGATCATTGTTCCAGTGATGATGCCCCATAATTCCTCAAATTGAAGAATCATTCACGTGTTCATCTTCCAAGTGGAAAAATTTGGCCCTTTCAAGAGCTAGGCTCCTGACAATAGCAACTTGGTGCAGACATATTTGTGTGTTTCCTTACTTGATTTTTATAATAAAATACAAGCTAGAACAAGAATTTATCGCTTCAAAGTTTCAAATTTTATGTATTTTAAATTTACCTTAGAGGGATTTGCTCCAATATTTCACATCCCATGCCTTTGTGTATTTGATTGCACTCTCTTTGTTTTGAGAAATGTTTAATGGACTATTATAGTTGCAGTTCTAGATCGTAGTCTTTAGACACCTCCTTTGCAAAACATCCTAACCTTTTACTAATGATGGATTATTCTATGAGACTCTCAATATGTGGGCTAAACTGCTTCTTGTGAATGAATTCAAAACTCTCCTCTATGCTTGGCTCTTTTATAGGCTTATGGTTTACAACTTCATGTTACTTCCTGATCAAACTTTCCCTTTAGGTGTCTATTAGGCCTAAGAAGCTGTGACACTCTCTTCACCCTCAGGAATGCTTATCTATGCCAATGTATATAACTACCAACACTCCTTTACATCTGGTGATGTGGAGATGGCTTTCACTACAATTTTTATGCAGGCTTGACTTCCACGCTCCTTTCACTACTTTGTCCTTTAACGAGCTTTGAGGACTAGGTGACTATTATTACTCTCCCAAGTCATGCTTCTCCCAAGTCATGCTACTTGTAGACTTCTATAAATTCATCTTAGGCATCCTTCACACACTAGGCTTCTTTGTCTTCTTCCAGTAGGCTTTGGACAACATGTCACCATACTCTTCCTTCACTAGCTGCGTGGTATTACTCTGATACCAGTATGTAGAAATAATTGATTGAAACTTTGATTGATTGAAATACAAACTGGAGTGGATATAAATACAATGAAGAGATAGTTATAAAACTACAATCAAATGACACCTATGCATGGTTACAAAATTGAAGTACCTAAAGAACTGAGTAATTAAACAATGTAATATGATAATTACTCTAACATTCAACATTCAATTTTTTATGTCTATTAACTATAATAATTTAAATTGTTTGATAGATAAATGGAAATAAAAATGAACTACTCCAGTGATTAATCCATTTATTCATGATCAATTGATGAATGTTAATAATTTCACCCAAAACTTGCCATTTACCCAATTAAGTAATTAAATCTTATTTTATGCAATCCTCCAACTCATTTAAGCTCCTTTTGATTATAAATTTATTCTAATCAATCATTTTTATTAGATATTTAGTTTAGAAATTACAACTTAGATATGGTCAAATGACTAAATTATTTCATACTCCTAATTTTTGTCTTTCATAAAGAATGTTCCAAATGTTGCATCGGTCATCTCCCTTTATGATTTTTTTTCATAGTAAAAAACCCATTATCAATGATAAATCATATTGATCCTTATCTAATTTTTCATGAGGGATCTACAATGTGGCCACAATACCCCAAGTTGGGTTTTGAGAACAATAAAATTTCCATGTTCAATTTCTTATGTCACAGGCTAGATAAAAACCAACTTGAATGGTAGAATAACTACTAGTACTTAAAAAATAGAATATTGAAAAACATGAAACTTGTAACATGTTAAATTATAAAAAACGTGCATATAGGTTTTGAAATCATCATCATAACATAATTAACATAAAAATTGTTAATATATATCAAAGTGTATCCTATCAACACTTGCTTATGGTATTTTCAGGCATCTTTATCTTCTTACTTATTTGGTCTATAGACTCAACACAATATTAAAAATATTCATATATTCATATTGTAATGAATGATTCTACCTCAATATTTCCTATATTAGACACTCTAATATCACAAACTTTTCATTTTCTACTTCTAATTATTTGCATAGAAAGTATAGATGTTCTACACATGAATGTAAAATATGATACACCATATGTGTTGGCAAGACACTGAATTAAGCACAAAAAATAGGAAATAATGCCATTACCTTAATTGCCTTTAACTAAGATTAATTATACCCTATAGAACACAATCACCTATCTTCAAAACATAAAACTGAAGGTTCTAAATATAGACTATAATTATAATCATACAACAAACAATAATAATGATGAAATATATGAACCCTTACATTAATTATTAAAAAAATAAAATAAAAAATAAAAAAATAACTAGGCAATTACAAACTCTTATATTTTCAATTTCTCAGAGTTTCGATGGTCAGTATTTTACATAAACAAATACAAACTTGTATATTCAAACCAACAAAGCTTCAACACTCAATCTCTCATCAATATAGACAATACAATAGATATATTTTTTGTATAAAACATTCAAACTCTCTAGACACAATTCACTTTTGATGAAATAATAAGATAATCTTTAATGCATTAAATAATTCATATATAATTATCTAAGGTATAGACAAATATTATGTATGATGAGATATACATTATAATTCTTAGATATTGATGAGTGATAGACATTTAATGAGGTTGATGAGGTTGTCATCATTAGTAGGTGGTCTAGATTATAGCTATCTTGGCCACATCATCCAATACTCCCCATTAATCTAGACTACCAAGAACATCAATTATACCTATGCAATCTTTACGATGATCAAAAACATTATTTGATAAAGTCTTTGTGAAAATATAAGGAAACTAGTCTTCAAACTTGTAAAATTCTAGAAAGATTTCATAATGGTTGACTAGCTCTTGAGTGAAATGATATTTTATATCAATCTACTTACTTCTCTTTTGAAAGACATGGTTCTTTTATAATGCAATTTTTGACTTGTCACAAAATAACGATGTTGTTTTCTCTTAATCATGAATTAACTCTAACACTAGTCAAGGCATCCACATGGCTTGATATGTTACTGATGTTTCTACCACATACTCTACTTTCGCTAATGATATTGTCACAATAGGCTACTTATTCAATGCCTATGAGATTATTCCTAATCCAAAGTGAAAAACATACCTAGAATTACTCTTCTATCATTAATGCTACCTATAGAATCATTGTCAGTGTAGCTAATCAAATTGAAATTATTAGTTGTAGAATATCATATTTCATGTCTTTGTGGAATATCATATTTAATGTCTTGTTGTTTATGATATATATCTCAGTATTCTCTTCTCAAATTTCCATTTTGATTATTTTGGTGATTCCATAAATCTTGAAGTTAGACTAACACTATACATTGTATCTAGGATTTTGGCTATGAGGTACGTTAGACTTCCAATCAGTCTTTTAGAAATAGTTGGATCAACATTGCATTCCTTATCTTCTTTACTAAATTTAGTTCTTGTTGCAACTATAATTGGTGCTAAATTATAATTCATCATATTGAATATTCTTAACACATCCTTGGCATATTTGGATTGACAAATGAAAATTCTATCATTTGTCTAAATAACTTCAATGCCTAGAAAACATATAATCAATCCTAAATTTGTCATTATGAATTCTCTCTTCATGGTTATTTTGAACATGCCTACAAACAAGTTTCCATTAAATATTAAGTCATAAAAATATAAAAACATAATAAAATATTGAACTTAATCATTGATCTTTGTATATAGTGTCGGCTCACTGCTAGTTCTATCAAATCCATTGTTAATCAAGTATAAGTTATGTAAGCTATAACACACTCTTCGTGCTTTCTTGAGACCATAAAGAGTTCTATTCAATCTACACACTTTGTTTTCATCCCCATACAATTCATAACCTTGTGGTTATTGCGCATACACTTCTTATATGAAAACATTCAAAAATATTGATTTAACATCTATTTAATAAACTTTCCAATTATTTTATACAATAGTAGCTAACACCATTCTAATAATGTCTAGTCTGGAAACTAGCATAAAAGTCTCATTGTAATCAATTCCATGTTGTTGTAAAAAACCTTTTTCTATTATACTTGCTTTGTACTTTTAAAATTCACATTCTACATTGAACTTGGTCTTATATACTCATTTGACACATATGCAATCATTTCCTTTAGGTAGTTTTACTAGCTTGCATGTTTCATTCCTTTTAATGGATTCCATATTATCATCCATAGATTTGATCTAATTTTATTCCTTGGTTGCCTATTCAAAATATACATGATCAAAAGAAAATAAATAAAAATTCAATACAAATCTAAATTTTCTTCTACTTGATCATAAATCTCTTTCAAGCTTCATGTCTTCTTTGAGGTGTCTCTAAAATGAGATCTTAGTGAAGCTAAAGATGGATCTAATGTATCAATGATATGAACACTTATTTTTTTATAAGCGCTTGGCACTATAATTGTATAATATGGTGTCATTGGGGCACATGGTGCATTATAATATATCAGTTGAGTATAAACTTGTGGAGCTAGAAGAACATTTTATTCTTTTGATTCTTCTTCATTTTGAGGTATTGTTTCTATAATTATTATTGAACTATCAAAACTACCTTCCCATGCTTCTTCCTCTTTGAATTTGAATTCTCTATTGATGATCACCTTCTTGGTAATGGGATTACATAGCTTTTAGGCTTTTGACTGTTCACTATAACTAGCAAAAATGTTTTTCTCACTTCTATCATCCAATTTTCTTCTTGTTTCTTCTATCATGTGTATCTTCCACACATCCAAAAAGTATTAAGTGATAAACATTGTGTTTCTTATTGCTCTTAGATCTATATGGAATTATATCCTTGAAACTCTTTGTAAGACATCTATTTAGAATATACAGTGCATTTGTTATTACTTTTATCCATTATTCATTTGGGAAGTGTTTGGCCTTTAACATGATCCTATTGATTTCCATTATTATTTTATTTTCCTTTATACAACACCATTTTATTGTGGTATGTACCTTGTATTAAACCACCTTTTAATTCCATGTGGCCTACAAAAATTTAAAAATTCATTTGACTTGTATCCTCCACCTCTATCTAACCCAAGCAACTTAATGTACCGGCCACTCTATTTTTCAATCATTGCTTTGAAATCCTTTAATATTTCAAAGACTTTAGATTTTTTATTGAGAAAATATATCCACATTTTCCTACTAACATCATTAATAAAATATTTAAAATATAAACTTATTCCTAATGATGGAATCTACACTGGTTCACATAAATAATTGTGAACAAGTTCTAATAATTCCCCTGCTCTATGAGACATTACTATTGGACAAATTTTAGTAAGTTGTTTCCCCAAAATATAGCTCTCACAAAAATTGGCTAGCTGCTCAATTGGTGGTAATCCTCTCATCAGTTTATTCTTATGTAATAGAATCAAACCTCTAAAATGTATGTGTCCAAACCTTAGATTCTAGAACCATGTCCAGTCTAACTTCACTGCCTTGAAATTGACTTCTTCTTGAGTAGGTTTTCCTTGGGCTATTTTTTAACTTTCACTATTAATCCAAAGTGGGAACAATTAGTTCTTGGTAATCTCATCCAAGGAAATCAGTATTTAAATAGGAGGTATATCTAGTATGGTACACACATCAACCTTAAAAGTGCTCTATAACCCTCCTATATGAGATGCCAACATTTGTAAGATTGTGTTTTAATCCAGACACAAAGTAGATAATCAGTACATGCTTTCCTTCACCATTTCTTGTAAAACTATTAATTACACATTTATGCATAACAAACACTTCGTTATCATTACCCAATTTGACTTATGACTTCATAGAATAGTCTAAACTTAAAAACAAATCTCTATTTTTGGTCATGTGGTTACTACATCCACTATCTGAAAATCAGACATCACTATAGCTCTCTTGAGCAACATGAAATGTGATCAATAATGAAATGAAATTAATTTTAGTCATATTTTGAGAAATTTTAATTTTCTCTATTAACATCTGCTTTTTTTTTTGCACTCATGTGTATAATGACCAAATTTATTGCAATAATAACATTTAATATTAGATTTATCAAACCTTTGAGATTTTTGTTGGAGTAGATTACTGATGCACCCTCTGGTACTATAAGAATTGAAATTATTATTTACCCTTCCTCGTTGATCTGGATTGCTCTTTCTGCCTCTATGATTATTATTTCTACCTCTACCTCTCTAGCTTGATCTTCGTCTACCTCTATTGAGTGAAACCTAAGATTTAAATGTATATTCTATAGAGGAATTATTGTTTCTATTCATTCTAGACTTATGGGATAACAAATATCCAATCAACTTATCTATGGATCGCTGTGATAGATCTTTATACACATCAATTACAACTATTATAGAGTCAAATTTTCCAAGAAAACTTCTAAGGATTTGTTCTACAATCCTCAAATCTTAAACTATATGCCCATGAGATCTTATCTAGTTTACAACACTCATTACATGATTGACAAATGAATCAATTGAGTATGATTCCATATTCAGAATTTTGAAGTACCTTTGCAACATTTGCAATTTTGTAGTCCTGACCTTGTTGGTGCCTTGATAGGTTGTATGTAAACTATCCCATGCTTTCTTTCACTTGGTTTCTGATGCAATATGTGTAAAGATGGACTCCTCCATATCTTGTTGGATGAAGAATAGGGCTTTCCCATCTTTCTTTATATTTTATTTCAAAAGGTTCTTATCTTGTTATGAAAGGACTTGAAATGCTTACAGGCTGGACTGGATGGTTAAGGGATCGACCAAGTCCCATGCATCTTGTGAGCAAAATAAAGTTTTCATAAATATGCTCCCATAATTATATATATATATATATTTTATTTATTTATTTATTTATTTCTTCTTTCCTCCTTCCGGGGGGGGATTGTATGAGGGGAGGGGGCGGTGCGGTAAAAAACTGGGATTTGTGGTTGA
Source organism: Torreya grandis (assembly GCA_037957365.1). NCBI lineage: Eukaryota > Viridiplantae > Streptophyta > Pinopsida > Cupressales > Taxaceae > Torreya > Torreya grandis. Next base: position 3,172,868 of record JARHVA010001499.1, on the reverse strand, counting down.
GTAAGACTGTTATTTGTACTAGCCATGGCCGTAGACTAACGTGCAAAATAAGGGCCACAATTTTTTGGCGCAATAACCATGGTGAGATTATTAGGCGCTAAGGTTAAGCACTGTTGGTTGGTACAGAAGTTGAAGCATAATTCTTGAGAGCTGAAGTTGACCGTTGGACCTGGGGTGCAAAGCTTAAGGCACAAAACTTTGGAGCTATACTCGGATACTGAAGTTAGGCACCTAATTTCGGCACTTAAGTGCAGTTATTGAGCTCTATAGTAGAGCATTGTTCTTGAGTAGAGTACCAATAGAGCACTTGCACCATGGGTGCGAGACCTTGGAACACTTGCACCATTATTCTTTGGCATTGAAATTGGGCACGAATGCTGGCGCGTGAAACTAAACTTCTGCTTTTGACTTCTACTTTTAGACTCAGACCATAATTTGAGTTGTGAATCAAACCAGGGAACGAAACTAGCTCTCGAAACCAATGATGGCACGTCCTCGGCTCTGATGACTTGTGAATCTAACACTTGTAATCACCGGTGCGAAATTCCTCTGGGTTGGATAAATGCTTCAACTCGGCAGACAACCCCTTGAAGGAATTCTTACACCAACAAAGGATCAACAAGCATTATCTCTACTTGGAATAACACTTCGACTTAGCTCTGATACCAATCTGAAGGTTCTAAACACATACTATAACTAGTTTACTGCAACAAACAACCACCACCATGAAAAATATTAACATTTGCAGTAATAAAAAAACTAGACAACAGGAAAAACACATAAATTAAGCTCTTCTATTATCAATTTCTCAGAGCTTCAACGCTCAGTATTTTACACAGACAAATACAAACTTGTATATTCAAACCAACAAAGCTTCGGTGCTCAATCTCTTATCAATCTAGACAAATACAATAGATATCCTTTTTATATACAACATTCAAACTCTCTCGACACAAGTACACTTCCGAGGAGATGATAAGATTATCTTTGATGCATTAATGAATTCGTATGTAGTTGGCTGAGATAAACGAATATACGGTGGATTGCCCAGATGTCGAGGAGTGACAGTCATTCAATGAGTTGGATGAAATTGTCCTTGTCAGTAGGTCGTCTCGATTACAGAAGTGCTGGTCACGTCATCCAACAAAAACTACTGGAGACAATCTTTAATACGCATGCAACTCAATTTAGATGAGATCTTGCAATTGAATTCAAAAGCGACAGCTATTTTTGGAAAAGATAGCAAATGACGTTCATGCCACTATATAAACGTGTTTAACATGCAAATCAATGTTTTGTTTCTTAAATTTTAGAAGAATATTCACTATTTTCGAGGATCGGTCAGGGCTTGAAGCTAGTGTGGAGAAAAATCTATACTATATGGTGCAAAAGCAAAAGTTGTAGAGATAAATAATATATATGATCTTAATGTGTTTTATTACCTTGATAAACTTACAAGTTAAATAATTATAAATAATGTGATCTTAATATAACATATTTGAATTGAAATCTATTTAATATTAGTGAAACATTAATAAATAATAGAATTATATTTAAAATAATCAAAATTTTAAATGATATATATATATATATATATATCACTTAAGAAATGAAATGAAACAATGAAACAATGACCTTTTATACCTATAAAAAATGTTTTTGAGATGAACAAATGACATTCCAAGAAAACCCTCTCTAAAACATTAAAACAAAGAATAAAAAGGCAAACATATGATTTTTGTTCCCTGAATGCATAATACAATATAGAGAAGCCTTGTGATCTTGAGAATAACCTGGAAACATTTTTCATCGAATTAAAAATGTAGGATAGCTTAAGAATGATTTAAAAACACTTTTTTTTAAAATAAAATCATGACCCTAAAAAATTGTAAATAGGTTTGTGACAAGAATAAACACATTGCATAGACACAAAGAAAAAACCCATATAATTATTTTAAAAAGGGGTTATCCTAATAATTCTTATTTATTTGTTAAATCTATGAGCAAGATAATTGTAAATGACATATGTTGTATTTGAATCTATAGCCATTTATATTTAGGAAACATAAAAACTCATTAGTATAGTTTTGTTTATAACAAACCAATGATTCTATGTTGTCCAAAGTCTTAATATGATAAAAATAATGAAAACACAGCCAATTCTTTGAGTTATTCAGTGGATATATTCTATATGTAATTTGATAGGATTATCCTAAAGCTATATTATCTCTAAAGGTCCAAACATGTATAACATTAATCCATAGAGCCCAAAGATAGGTCTTGTCTAGGTCATGACCAAACATGGATCTACAAACCTAGAGAGAGGGGCATATACTCACTAGTCTCAAAGGGAAGGGTTTCAAATACTTCAGGCTAATGACATAAAGGAGTGGCTCTAACTATACCTCTAATGAAACATCAATGAAATTTTCTAAAGGTAATGTAACTAAATGTGCAAGTAAACTAAACTAAACTATGGGGAAAGGGTTAGAATAATCACAATGGTAAGGAGCTATGGTAGGTAAATAGAGTACTAAGATACTTAAAATGGATAAATGGCATGTCTAAACAGTTCTATAGCCACACTAAGTATAAGTGTAGATAAATTATAAACAAGGAAAGATCACGTGTGCAATTATCTACTAAGTAACACATATTATCTACCTAATACATGAAATAAAGGAAAGAACATAACGTTATAAAGACTTAACTTCATGGGGAACCCCTCAAGTCTCAATCTCCCATTATACAATGCTTCTTTGAAAGAGAGTGTTTTGCTTTTGAAGGCAATAAATAATGGATAATGGACTTAAGACAACTAAGCACCTCATAGAAAATATCTAAGATTTCTAAAAGATAAATTTAATTGAAGACAATATTCTATCTATAGCTCCTCCAAAAGTGGTGCAGGGGAGAAGTGCAAGTAATGGTAGATGTGCAAGCACTAATAGAGTAGATAATTGTGAAATAATGGTTTTATACCATTAAGAATGAATTATGATGATATATAAAGTGGTCAAAGGCTCAAACTTAGACTTAGTTGATAGTATCATCTAACTTGACATATTTTAGAGGAGTCAGTTGATGCTCAACTATGTTATCCAAATTGAAATGGTGAAAATATCAATAATATCACCTCAAAAATGTGTTAGCCAAGCAAATATAATATGGAAGGGAAACATCTGTTGAATAGACTACATCACCATGGTTGATGCAATATGAAATGAGGGAACTCACATAATTGAGTAGGATATGATGGAAAGATGCATGTACAAAAAGAAAATTGAGGAAGCCGAACTAGGTATAGTTAAGATATGATCATGTCATATTGGTAAGTGTATGTAGTTGATAGGCCAATTTGTGATTTTTTTTTAAATATTAGCCAAAATGCGAACATGTTATAACCATAATGCATATGTGTTATGTTTTCTAGCCTTGTAAACACAAATCCTAAAATGTATACATTTTTTGGATTATTTAAAATGTATTTGTTATTTTTACATTGTTAAAAACTAAATAACATAAAATAACACATATGAACTAGTTTTACATTATTATTTTTTTAAATACCATTTCATTCCATATTTCATCACATCCTTAAATCATAACACCACATTTTGTGCTCTTATTCTCTTTGAAAGAGGATAAAACTACAACCACACTCCACATTCTTTTCAATTTTCCAATTAGGTCAATAAATTAATAATGTCATGGCAAACAAGAGGTAAGTAAACCAAATTCCTATAAATTAACATAAAATATAATTATTATTTTATATTTTCATCAGTTTTAGTTCAAACCATTTTTATTTTATACAATCCTTCAATTACAAGATAAAACCATCATAGCCCTCCCAACTGTACTAGATCTAATATCCCTCCTAAAGTTCCACAACACCCCCAAGTATTCAAGAGGATTTGGCTACACATTCTACTTTTGTATGTGCTTAATGCACTTAATGACAAGTTTGTTTTGTAGATGAGAAAGCTTTTTAACATTGATGCTAGAGAGGGTTGACATAAGGATGTTCCAACTAGTAATTATACCCAACCACTCCATTTTAGATAATGTGGTTTTATATGCACTAGACCTTCAAATGAGAATGGTAGTGCTTTCAAGGGGATAAATGTTATGGTTATGGCTGATGAGTTCTTAGTAAATACATTTGGTGTGGAGAACTTGACTTCCCCTATGTAGGTAATTATATATTTGGCATGTTAAATCTTAGATATATTTGTATTTAAAACATAATAATTAATTTAAATATAAAATTAAATAATGTATTTGTAATTTTTTATGTTTCATGGGGAGACACTCATGTACCTACTATAGATTCTTGTTTAATGGCCTCACCTAATATTTTAGCAATTGAACATTTGTCATAAGAACCAAATTAGAATAGTGAAGTATCTTCCTGTGTATTTCATATTCTTAAAACAAACATACATCTGAATTTTTGATAAAATATATTCAAAGCCAAGTTTTAGTAACTACCACAAATGCAATAGAATAGTAAATGTTTTCCCCATCTATAACTAAGAAAAATAATTAATGTTTTCACTCTACACATTGACATAAGTAGTAATATGTTCCCCCTTAATTTTAATGCTTTGAAATAACTAAAAAATCATGGCTTGCATCATAAAATAAATTATTTTTTACTAATGATGTTGATAGGTAATGATAATTTAGCACATAATGACTAATCATGCACCCAATTCCACTAAATTAGATGCATGGTCAAATTCATATGATGATGTCAAACATGTAAGTTATAATTTTGGAGGAAATTGATATGTTTCTATTTTAATTAGATGTATATAACTGCATTCATCCACCCATTCTTATTACAAACACTCATTTCAAACAAAGTTTGTGCATGCAAAGTAAAAACATCCTAGATTTCTCATATAAATAGTCAAACAATCTGCATTTGAGGTATGAAATTAGGGGACCTCACTTGATCCTATATCAACAAAAAATATCTATGAACACTAGAGTTTTCTTGATAACCATGGCCATTTTCTAGTTACACCATTTGATAATGGGTAAGTGCATATAGTTGGGGGACAACTTAGTAGACATTTTTGAGTAATATGTACATGTTATTTGTATAACACATATGTGTAATGGTAATAATATGTACACATTATTAAAATTTAGTATTGATGATTTAAAATCCATGTCATGTGCACATTATAAATTATAAGAAACACATACACATTTGTTATAGTGGTAAAAGTGTTTACATGTTTCTTATAGTAATAAAATCTCATACACATTTTAACTGTTAGACATAAAAATTAAAAACCATGATCAAAACACCAACCAAATTCATTTTCCTTTGCCTTGACATCTCGTCTCTACCCTACCATGATCATTTTTTTATGTTAGGATGTTAGAACACATTGTTATTTCCCATTACCTTGACAAATCAATAATTTCACCATGGAGGGGAGGTAAACAAGTAAAATTCAAACCTATTAACACCATATTTTAGAAATTATTTTTTATTTTTATTATTTTGTTATTAAAACCTTTTATATTAACAACCCATTCAAAGGCAATAACATAACCTCCTAACTCTTTTAACCTTCCTAACCCTCCTACAAATTATAAAATACACCTAGGTAGTTAGGAAGATTTGGTTTCACACATAGTTGAGAATAAAATACAAGTTAAAGAGATAATTAAGAACATGACAGACCCTCATTATTCCAACATCATACACATTTAGATAATTATTTAAACTTAGTACTAAGCCAAGCTGACTTGATAATGAGTCAAATTTATAGATAAAAATCATATAGGGATAAATGTATGGATTACTATGTTGATAAATTGTCATCACATGAGGTGAAGGATAAAAACATAACAAAGAACTAAATGTATTCCTTATTTCTTGATCCATCAGCGAATGAACCTTTTTCATTATGAATAAAATAGTTCTAAATCCACCAATGTGAGCATAATTTGATAAAAGAAAATTTTGGGACCAATGGTTGATGGTATTTGATTACCCACCTTGTAACAACCATGAGGTTCCATTGAATTTTTTGAGGAAACTATATTATGATTTTGTCTTCAATAACATTTTTAATTATTTTAACTAGTCAAAGTTTTGGGGCTAAGGGAAAGCCTCTGCAAAGAATAGACCAGGTTTACCTCATATAACTAATCATATAGAAAATGACTCTACCCAAAATCCACTTTAGCCTAAGATCTCATTTTTTGCCATGGATGTCGTCAATATTAACACTTTTCATGCACTTAATGTTCTTACTAAGACACTAGTTCATCATACAAGTAATATTTATGAGACTAATGTTGGAGATGGTGTGCATGTGGATAACCCACCTAGTGTGCATGCCTAACCTCACACTTGCATATTTTGTGGTGTTATATGCATTGGACATTTAAAAGCTTATAGTTGTGCTTTCGAGGACCTAGATCCTATAGTTTTAAGTGTTGATTTTTTGTCTTGTACATTTGGTGTGCACACATTGACTATAGATATTTAGGTATCTTATATATTTAACATGTAAAATTTTAGCTATATTTGTATTTAAAAGGTAACAATTAATTTACATATAAATTTAATAATACATATGTAATTTTTTATGTTAAAAGAGGAAATAATACTATCATCTTCACATCCAATTTGGGTGTCATCTACTAATACATTTATTGATGTTAATTAGCCAATGTTTACATATTCACAACAAGTTTATGGGTTATCTTCTACTGCATATATTTATGTTACTCAAATTATGTTTACATATGTAGGGTAGTTTTTTAATAATTATACTTCATGTGCATCTATTTATTTTTATATATCTATGCTCAAATAACAATCATATATGATTTGTTCAATTGATAATGATAGTGGAGACTCCTCCACCTTCTATAATTTCACTAGTATAGCCACTCATTGAGATGTTAACACATAATTTTGAATTATAAATATAATTTTATTATAATACTTTTACTCAATAATTGGGCAAATACAACTTATGTGAATGTATTGTGTATGCATATTTGGTGACATTTGATAGCCCCATTTATATGACTAACAGGGCACCTTATCATGTTCCCCATTTCATACTCTTCTACATGCACCTCAACCTATCTCTAACTGTGTTGAGTATCATAGGAAAAATGAACATGACCATGAGATTTTAATAAGTGCATGTTTAAATAATTTTTGTATTAGTTTAAAATTAAAAATTATAAACTTGGTTGCATGTCTAGTAAGTAAGGTTTTTAAAAATATTTTTATATGTACACATTTATCTATAAATGAGATATGAGCATAAAACTACCCGCATTTAGACTTTAGAGGAATTCAAGTCATTTAAGGGATATCCATCTATAAGCAGGGCATCCCATGGAGAGTTTTCATCAAGGAAGGTAGAGAAGAAGTATTTTTTTATGAGTAGGATGTCTTAGATAATTTTATTTTTTGTATGACCATATGGAAACATATGCATTTTTATCATCGTATGCATATATGACATTCCCCTAATATTTAGTCATGCTATTAAATGATGTAATTTTTTGTATGTCTATATGGAAATGTATGCATTTTAGGCATTATATTCCTATATGGAATTCACTTGACATTATATTATGTTCCTATTTTATATGCCTTTATGTAGTTTATGTTCAAATTTTTTGTTTATCGACTTTCTATGTACAATTTAGATGAAGTTATTATTGTAAAACTAAATTTGTTTTTTATATGGTCATATTTAAATATGATCATCTTTAATATTTCCTTCATGTAATTATAAAAACTAAATTAAAATCATTCAACATATGTTTTAAGACATGTAAGCTATCACAAGGGTTGAGTTTCTTATGTTTATAACATATAATTCAATCATTAGCACATACAGTAAACTTATTTTTTGAATAAGCTCTACATGCTTGCTTTTTTCTTTAAGGTTTGATTTAAATTTGTATCTCTATACCTCATGGGTATGGTGGGTACTACCTTGGGAAGTACCCCTGGGCCCCTGCTAGTGTTAGGTGTCAGTAGCCCCAATATTTGGAAAAATGTCCTCACAAGATAGGATGACCTTACCTCTAAGTTTCAAACTATGGTCCCTTTGTAGGTGGAGACTTTAGAGGGTTCACCCCTTGTGGTTCTTGATGATCTAGTGGGAAAAATTATTGCTTCCATGGATCTTACTTTGATAAGTAAGTTTTTTTCTTTGTGCCCTAATATTGAAATGGTTAGAAAGTGGGTATTTAATAGCTGGTGCCTCAAGGGTAGTGTAACTATCATTGTAATGGCGTGGGGTCTTTTTTTATTTCATTTTAATAGCAAAGAAGACATTCTAGCTTTTTTAGTAGGTGGGCCATGGTTGTATGGCATGCATTCACTTTCATTATGTAGTTGGAGACCTGGGCTAGATCCCAGTATCAATATAAATATAACCACCTTGGTTTGGTTCAGACTCCCAAGATTTCCTTTGGAATACTAGGATGAATCAATGTTTATTTCAATAGCTTTTACTTTTGGCTAGTTTGTTACTCTAGATAACACTACCTGTGCCAAATCTAGACTTGTTTATGCTAGTTTTTGTGTTAATGTTGAAGTTCATAAAACCTTACCCTTGTTCATAAACTTGAACTCAAAGTATGGAGTTTAGACTCAAACCATTTTATATGAGAATGTGACCACTTTTTATCAACTCTACAAAAATAAGGGTCATTTGATTTCACACTGTAAGCTTAAAAAATTTAAGGAATCTAAGGATAAATCTGACGACCCTAAATCTCATTCTATGGATTTGCCTAGAGATCCTAATGAACCTAAAAATATTGAAAAAATCCCTCAATAAATTTAAAATGAGATAATCTTACCAAATATGGAAGATGGTGAGATATATATTAACTTTGAGGATATCAGCTTTGAAGGAAATATGCATGTTTTGACTGCTAATTAGGAAGCCCAAAGACCAAATGGTGAGGATATTCACCCTCTAGATCTAGGATATAAGACTAACTTTGTAAATAAAGGATTTACCCCTAAGCAGAATATACTTTAGTCATCTTTGAAAATTAGTGGAGTTCATGATGTAGCCCCCACCATGGGGGAAATGTTCTCTCATTACCCCCTTACTAAAATACTAGTTCCTCACACCTCCCCTTAGGAGTAAGACCTAGTGAAACACATGGTGATCAAGATGATTGGATTACCCCCAAGAATAAAGACCGAAAACCAAAGAAGTTTGCAGATGTGGTCATAAACCTAAAATTGGGTAGAATCTCTCTAAGGGAAATAAGAAAAAGAGAGGCAACGCGGGACATAGCTAGTGGTAAATATAAGACACTAGATATTTAGTCTTACAAATAATTTAAATGAAAATTATGTCATGGAATATGAGGGGTCTTAATAGCCATTAAATATAGTTTGAATTTTTAAACTTGTACTTTGAATCAGAGAGTTGATATTTTATTACTCAAAGAAGTGAAAATGTCAGAGGAAAATTTCAAAATGATTTCTAAAAAAATCTGGCCTAATATTGCCTATTGTATCGGCCCTATTGTTGGTGCTTATGGTGGGATTGTCATGATGTTGAATGCTACCAAAGTTGGAGGTATGCTTACCTTTTTTAATAAAAATTATCTTATGATTAATTTTTCTCTACCTTCTTTCAATTGGACCTTGGTTGATGTATAAGTCCCAAACACTAGGGTGATGAGGAAGTCTCTATGGGAAGAGTTATCTGATCATATTCTTTCTAATCTTGACACCTTTTGGATGTTGGTAAGGAATTTAAATACCCCTTTATACCTTTCTAAGAAGTCTAGAGGCATCCTTGATTCATTAATATTTTTGGGCTTTTAGTTATAGATCTAATGAATTAGAACTTTACCTGGACTAATAGGAGAAGGGGGGTCATTTGATTTAGGTTAAGTTAGACACATTTCTCATTTCCAATAATTAGGATAATACTATCACTCTTAAGCTGGAAGCTCTCCCAAGAAGTAGTTTTGATCATAATCCTATTCTCCTAAATTGGGTAGAATTGAGAAAAAGGGGACCTTTTCCTTTTAGATTTGAGGCTATGTTGATTAAACACCCAAATTTTAGAAATCTTCTTTCTATATGGTGGAAGCTTCTAGTCCAAGGTACCCCATGTTTAGACTTAATTAGGAGCTCCTTCATGTCAAAAGAGAGGTGAGGGGTTAGAATACGTATATCTTTGGGAATGTTTCTACTCAGAAGAAGACTATATTTATTTAATTAGCTGATATCTAGAATAGTATGGCCTAGGGAGATACTACTAAAGAAACTTCTAAAGCTGAAAGCATCTTAATTAGGGACTGGCAAAACCTTATGATCAAAGAGGAATTGTCTTAGAAACAAAAGTCTAGAGTACAGTGGCTCAAGGAAGGAGAATGTAATACTAATTTTTCCACATTTTGGCTATGAAACATAGGAAATCCAATGCTATTTATAAATTGACTTTGGAGGATCATAAGGAGATCACTGAAGATAAGGAAATTGATATTCAGGTGGCTAATGTTTTCTAGAATTTGCTATCTAAACAAGTGGTTAATGTTGATAATTTGTTGGTTAGAGAGCAACTCCTCAACAATATCCCTACTTTGATTTTTAAGGAGGACAATGTTGACATATTGAAACCTATTTCTGAAGAGGAGGTCAGGGGGTTATTTTTTCTATGGGCCCCTTCAAAGCCCCTATCCATGATGATTTCTCTCCCATCTTTTTCCAAGAATTTTGGGACATTGTGGGTTATGATGTTATTTTTGTTGTTAGAGATTTTATAAGAATAGGGAAGCTCCTTAAATAGCTCAATAACACTTTTATTGCTCTTATTCCAAAGAAACCAAACCTTGTGTTGCTTATTGACTACATATCGATTAGTTTATGTAATATGGTCTATAAGATATGCACCAAGTTCCTTGTTCTTATATTTTAACCCTTTTTGGATAAAATTATTTCTCCCTCTCAAAAAGGTTTTGTGCTTGGGAGATAGCTTTTGGATGTTGTTATTGCCACTCATGAAACTATTCATTCTATGGAGAAAAGTCAAGCAATAGGTATGCCTTTCAAACTTTATACTTTTAAAGCCTATGATAGGATTTCTTAGTAGTTTCTTTTTCACATCATTCAGAAATTTGGATTTAATCAAAAAGTGACTCTCCTTAGCTAGGAATATATCACCACTACTAAATTTTCTATCCTTATTAATAGAGTCCCTAAAGTTTTCTTCTCTTCTTCTAAAGGTATCAGATAGGGGGATCCTTTATCCCTTTATCTCTTCGTTATTTTGGATGAAGCCCTTGGGAGGTCAGTTCACTCTATGATCAATTCTAGGGAAATTACTAGCATTAAGTCAACCTCTCATCTTCCTCCTATATCTGTTTAATAGTTTTTGGATGATACCATCTTATTTGGCATCTCCTTGGTTTTGGAAGCTCGTAGTTGGATAAATATTCTTAATGATTATGCTAAGGCTTCAGGTCAATATATTAACTTCTATAAAAGCAATATCTTTTTCTTCAACACTTCTACTAATCTTCAAAGGGAAATCATTAACATCCTAGGGTGTACTGATGTGGTTTTACCTTCTACCTACCTTGGTCTCCCATTGACTGTTAAGGAGGTTACCCCTAGATTTTGGAATAATATTATTGAAAGAACTTAGAAAATGTTGGTTGGTTGGAAAGGAAAATTATTGATCAGTGCTATAAAATTACATCTTTTACAGGCTTCTTTGCAAGGTATCCCTACCTACTTCCTTTCTCTTTTAAAAATGCCTAATTATCTAGTGGATAAACTTAAACATATCCAAAGAACTTTTCTATGGACAAGTTTGGAGGAAAGAAGGAGAATGTCTCTTGTTAAATGGGAGAAGGTTTGTCTCCCTAAAACTCATGGTGGCCTTAACATCAGAACCATTCAAAAAATAAATAAAGCTCTATCATCTAAAATCAATTAGAATTTTCTTAATAAAAAAAAAGATTGGGGGAAATCATGAGAGGTAAATATTTACAAGGTCATGGCATTGTTAATTTCATAAACATAGAGGGTCTCTCTTAAGGTTCTATTATTTGGAATAAGATGATCAAATCCATGAGCTTAATAAGGAAAGGAATGAAGTGGAAACTTGGGGATGGGACCAATATAAAATTTTGGGATAACCCTTGGTTGGCTGATCCTATGCTTTCAACTCAAGAAGGTAATGGGGCCTTAGCTTTTTTGGCTAAGCAGTTTTTTGGCACAAATGTTAACTAGTATATTCAATAGAAACATCGTTTTAGATAATGCAAAAATATACTTGAATGCTTTTATAATCACTAGGATCTTCTCCCTCATATGAATGCTATACAATAGTTGTTTTGGAGTGTTAGAATCCTTCTTTTTCCAAGACCTAATGAGTTACTTTGGGCTATAGATACAAGAGGTATTTTTTTAGTTAAGTCTACTTATCATCTGCTAATCGATGTAGTCAAAAACAAGACCTTTGGAAGAATGTTTAGAATCATAACTTCTCCCAAAAGTTATTTTATTCCAGTGGGCTGTGGGTCATAATAAGATATTAAGTTAGGATAATCTCAAAAAAAGGGGTTTTCATTTGGTCAATAGGTGTGTTATGTGCCTCAAGGTGGAAGAGACTATCTCTCACCTCATTCTTCATTATGAGTTTTCCAGAGAAATATGAAGCAAGATTCTTTATAATTTTGGCATGCCATGGGTGTGCAATCAAGAGGTAAAAGAGGTCATAATTAATTGGAATTCTCCTTTTTCTTAACCCTAGTTAGTGGATCTATAGAATCAAACTCTCCTTTTCATGGGATGTATTTTTTGGAAAGAAAGAAATAATAGAATATTTAGGGATATTTTCAAGAACCATACTCAAATCTATCATTCTTTCTCCAAACTTTTGATTGAAAATGTGGCTAATTCTAGAATTAAGACTACTAATAAACTACTTACCTAGTTTGAAATCATCTCAGCCACCAATTGGGGTATTCTCAATCAAATCCCTACTTATGATAACTCCAAGAAACTTAAGAGATTGAATACTAGGTGGTCTTGTCCGAATCCAAAATGGTTCAAACTAAATTTTGATGGGGCCTCAAAATCTAATGGTAAAGCTAGTGGGAGTGGAATCATCAAAAATGATATAGGGGAGCTTGTTTCAGCCTATGCTGGGGGTCTTGGTTATCAAACCAATAATTGTAATGAGGCATCTACCCTTTTTTTGGGAGTCAAGTTGGCAGTAACTCTAAGTATACAAAAGCTAAATATAGAGGGGGACTCTAAGTTAATTATTGATGCAATGAATAAAGTCTATGCAAGTGGTTAGAGGCTAAAAGATATTATTATGGATATCAAAACCATTATAAGTGGCCTCCCTATGGTGATTATATCCCATATTTACAGGGAAGGTAATGGGGTTGTCATTGCCCTTACTAATCATGGTTAGAAGTTTAAAAGCTGGTGGTGCTGGCACCAAAGCTAAAATATCCCTTCACTAATTATATAATTAATTCAAAAAGATAAATCTAATCCATGATGTCATCTTCTTTTTTTTCCAATTTTGTGAAACTCATATGTATGTTGAGTTGGTGGTTTGATGTGGACTAGAAGATCAATGGGCATATTTACAAGCATGTGAAAAGCATGTTAGAAGGGAGGAATTATTGGTTTAATATGGTGGCACATCCTCATAATAATTACCAAAGGACTCAACATTCATTTAACCTTAAGTCCCTAATCATTTTTATTTACCCTTGTGGTGAAGCCCTCAAAAGATGCTTTTTCTTGAAAGAAGTCATTGTGGTTATGGTTTTTGGGGTCTAATTTTTTACTATGTTAGTGGATTTTGCTGATAATTCAACTATGAGGGGGATAGAATCAAAATTAAGCCCTTATCTTATGCTAAATTTAGAGATAATGTTGTTGTTTGGCACTATTGTAAAGAAGGGGGCATTTCTTATTTTTTAGAATTCCTCAATGGTCATGATGAAAATCTCTCATTATAATGTGTACACTCTCATGGGACAATCATAGGGTGAAAATTAGAAGTGTTGAGTTTGAGGTCTCGGAGAAGGTCACTACTATGGCCAGGCCTTTCCACTAAGGGTATGAAACTAAAAAGGAAAATCAGGGTCACTGATCTTGAAATCCAAAGTCTTTTTTTGGGTGAAGGAGAATAGTTGGTGCCTTACTAGGGAGGCTTTGAACATGCCAAGCTTCCTAAACCTTGGGGTGAGATGTGTTATTTGATGATGAAATACATCACTCTAGAGGGACATTTTACTAGGGTATTTAATTATCACCTTCCTCTATTGAATCATTTTAGAAGAAATATGGATATCATTTTTCCTTTCTCTTTGATGTCCTCTCTTGATCTCTTAGTCCTCCATGTGAAGGCCAAGTATCCCAAAAAGCCTACCAAGAATCCTATACCACTTCACCAAGGTCTCATTCATTGGTTCTATCATTTCCATTTGACCTTAAGTCTATCAAACCCTATTCCCTTAACTGCTAATTCCCCTAAAGGTAATCCTCTACCTTTGAGAAGCATCTAGCTTCTAGATAAAGATGCTTCTATGTCTAATATCCTATAAGTAACCACTGTTGAGGGATTTCAAACCCTTTCCCCCAAAAGAAAGAAATGGTAACTAGGGGATGAGGAAATTACTATGATTACTAATTTAGAGGGTGGAACTGGGACCCATAAAAATCCAAAAAGTGGCGATGAGGGTCCCTCTAAAAAGGTTAAAACTAATTCTATTATAACTGTGAGCACTTTTTCTAGTGTGAGGCATTTTGGGAGAATTACAGGTAGACCTACCCCCAAAACTAAGCTATTGAGTACTCTAAGAGTAGCTCTGATTATACCACTTAAGAAGGTGATAATATTTCTAAGGGGGATGACTCAGAGGTGCAGGAGTTTCACTCGAATGATACTAAGAGACTTGAAGAGAAAGAGACTCCAAAATTTCACTCTGAGGACATTGGTAATGATTCAATTCTTGTTGACTAGAAATAACCTAAAGAAGGAAAGATGTTTGTAGAGGAAGAGAAAGATATTAGACAAGTGGAGGACATCTCTATTTTGAGGAACCATGTAGATCTTTATAAAAAAGGATTTCCACCTTTGGTTGCCTCTTAAACAACATGTTTCACCACCCAACTTTGGTTAACTTACTCTGTTGCAGGAATTAGAGGTTTTTACCTAGGGTGCTGATCAAGAGAAAGCTAAAGCTTTTGATAATATGTATAAATTTCTAGTTGAAGGCTAGGAGGATGTTCCCAATGTAGCCTTGTTTATGTTGTTCTTTTTCTATTTGCTATCAGACTGTTGGTTCTTACCATATGCTATTTTTGGCAGTTTTTGTTGTATTCACTGATAGTGGCTCTTTTTATTTATAAGCCTTTTTTGGGTTTGCTATGGGTTATTTTTAAGGGTTTGACCCCTACTTTTGCCACCTTATTTTATTAAAAACATATGTTTTAACTAAAACTATAAGGGATAAAATAGTATAATGTTTGAGATAGATTCATATATTAGTGTGAAGTGCCTCTCATGATTAGGATACACCATTTGATGATTTTCTTTGTGATCCTTACCTAGAATGGGGGTTTTATGCTTTAATACTTGTGGATAATATTGTCATCCTAATTATATTTTTTGATTATATTTCATGGTTTTATATTATGTGCCAAGACTTATATATTTATTTACATTATTTTATGATATATGGGCTAAAGATTTTGAGATGTCATTGTTTGATTGATTTGTTGAGATAATGAATAGATACCATCCTTAATTTCATTATAGATGGTCCAAATTTTTGATATGATGTTGTCAATATTATAATTTGGATACACTTGTTACATTAGTTTAATATAATTTGTAACTTATTATTCCCATTTTTTATTCATTAAATTTCTAGAGATACAACATTTTCATAAGTAATACCATCCACTTCGACAATCTAGCCAACTACTTAGGTAACTATGTGAAAAACATCATTTATATCTAATATGGGTTCAAGATTTTAATTCTTTTATCTCCTAAGGCCTTGGAATATTTTGGTGGTTATATCTCTTCTATGTTCCATCCTCAACTTGGCCATTTATTCTCTTCTCATCATATGCCAACATTAGAATGTTAAAAATGATACAACCTTTTTGATGAAATGGGCTTCTCTAACTTATGATTATCAAATATATTGTATAGGTGATCCATATTAAAATTTTAATAATGAAATTCCCCCTTACATTCTCATGAAAATTGGGTCAATTCCATTATTTTATCTTTCAAGAAATCAAACACACAAATAAATTTTAGGTGCTTCTAAAACATATATGCTAATCAACATCTTATATTTGCAATTATTATATTTTTGAAACCCTCATGTGCATGTTAAATCCATATAATCTCACCACATATCACAATTATGTAACCTTGGAGATGAATCCATGGCACATGCTATAGTATTTAGTCCAGAAATGAAACGTTTTGTAGTGAAGAGACAAGTTCTTGTCTTGTAACTAACATTTTCAACTCTAGGACCTCCAAATAAAAATACATCACTTTGAATAGGAGTGAATAATAAAATTAAATGTGATCAAAAAACATAACCTTGATATCCAACTATATTAATGTTTCCAAAACTATTTAAGAGATTGGAAACACTAGCAACAAATGTTGTCAATGTTAAGTTGTGGTTGGAGATCTCCATCTCTAGTGCTTCATGGAAGTAAAATGACATTGACAACACATTTATGGTGTTAGATAATATATAGTATCATATTTTTAGCCTATGATCACACCTGGTCAAGTGACCCACTACCCATTTTAGCCTCAAGAATGCCCTTCCCAATATGAGAAAATTACAGTTTTTAAAGTTTGCTTCAAACTTTCATAAAAAGGAAAATTTAAGTCATTTGGATGAACCCAAATAACCCTCAAGTTTATTTTTAATCTATCTAATTTCACCCTATAACACATTTACATAACCTTAGAGATAAATCTATGTAATATGTTGTAAGAATCAGTCCAAAAATGTAAAAATTTTACAATGAAAAGATAAGTTCTTGTCCTCAAAATGAAAATTTCACCTTTGGGACCTATAGATGTAAATTTATCATGTGGAACACATATGAATATAAAAATTACATGTGATACCATGAGAATAAACTCAAAATAAATATCAATGTATGTTTTCACTATTGTTTAGGAGCTTATAAAAATTGACAATTTTTTTTGTCACCAATGAAGTGGTGATTGAAGATCTCCACCTTTAATATGTCATGGAAGGAAAATGGCACTTATAACACATCTAGGTGGTGGATAAAATCTGGGACAATTTTATTGGCCTTATATCACACCTGATTTAGTGACCTATGTTATGCATTTAGACCTCAAGAACACCCTTCCCAATATGATAAAATTATAGTTTTTAATAATAAATTCATATGCACATAAACCATAAGTCATTTTAATTAATAGAAATAACCCTCATTTCATGTTAAATCCCTCTAGTCTCAAATCATGTTAGGTTGATGGAAGCTTTGAGATGAATATATGGTACATGGTGTATTAATCAATGTAGGAATGCAATTTTTATACCGAAGAGACAATTTCTTGTCTTCTAACTAACATTTTCATCTCCAAGAGCTCTAAATACAAGTCTATCACTTCAAACACATTTTTATAAGAAAATGACAAATGATACCATGACCATATGATTTATATATTTAGAACCATTTAGAAACTTGTAAACACTAAAAATAAATGTCATTAATTGTAAAGTGTTAGTTGTATTTATCTACCTCTGGTGATTTATGGAATAAAAATAGCCTCGAATCACACCCAATCGAGAGATGAAGTACCTGGTCTAGCCTCAATAATGCCCTTTCTATAATAATAGAGTAATTTTATTAAGATTATATTAGCTTCAATAATATGAAATTCTATACTAATGGTGTTAGCAACATAAAAGTGAAAGTTTAATTGGCACCACTAACCCATAATTTTTTTTAGTAAGTAATTAAAAATAAAATTTACATGTACTTCCTACAAAATTAATAAAACTTCTTCAAATTAAAAAATATATAAATTTGACAACATAATGTACCTTGTAATTTTAATAAAATGAGCCACTAAAATTGACTCTACTCTTGATAGTAGCAATAATAGCTTCATGTTCTGACTCACAAACTCTCCATGGATTCTTGTTTAATGACATCCCATCATATTTGAGCAACTAGATATTTATTGTAAGAATTGAATGTGAATAGTTTAGTATCTTTCTATGTGTTACAACGTCTTTAAATAATTATACATTCAAATTTTTTATAGGATATCATCAAAGCCAAGTTCTATTGACTACCAAAGTCCCAATAGGATAGTCAATGTTTTCCACATCTATGACTAGGTAATTCAATTTATTTTTTCCTCTACACATTGACATAAATAGTAATATGTTCCTTCTTCATTGTCTTCATTAGTAATAACTAAAAAAAATAACATTTATCATAGACAAAATATTTTTAATTATATTATCAAGATAGATAATGAGAATAGGTAGTACATAAGGATTAATATTCTACTTGGTTTCAGTAGATCTGGTCAAACTCATGTGATAATGCCATAGCTATAAGTTGTAATTGCTATAGAACCTGATATGTGTCAATTAGAGTTAGAGGTCTATATTTCCATTCATCCACCCACTCCTATGACTAACACACATTCCAAAAAAATTTCATGCATGTAAAATAGAAACATGCAAAGTGTCTTGTATGAGTAGTAAAATAACATATATCTTAGATATGGAATGATTGAAGCTCATTTGATCCAATTACGATCATTTAATCCTCATAATTTTTAATTATTCTTCATCTATCAACTAGAAATATCTCCAAATAGTAAAAAAAAATTTAGCACCATGGGCCATTTTCTTGCTATACCATTGAACAATGGTTTTGGCATCAATTAAATTAACACCATCTTCAAAATTCAACTCCTTTCTTGTAATGACTCTTTTTACACATGTTCTAACACTGTCATGCTCATATTTTTTATGCCTAGCCTTAGTGAAACTAAAAGTATGTTTCATTCCAGTGGTAACATGAATCCTTCTCAACCAGTAAAACATCCATGCATTCTTGAATTGTGATGTGTAATTTTTTTACCAAATATAATGTTGTTTGAAAGTAATAGTCTTCTCAATAAACTTTCCATAGAACATCTCAAAACAACCTTGCATATATATTTTACAATTTGATCAATCATTAGTTTCATATAAATAATAATGTATTAACATTTTTTTAATCTTGTTCTGTACTATAAAGTGCATACATGAATTCTATATGCATAAATGTGCAAACTTGTATTGTTTTTGAATATTGTGACTGGAATTCTAATTATGGTTTAAATGTGTAATTCTTAGCAAATATAAATACTGAAAGAATAAAACTAAGTAAGAAAGTGTCCTTGCTTAACTTTAAATATCCATCCAACCATTTATCCCTATGTGTGTACCTATGTCTATAAAAACAATTTAATCGCTTTTAGAGGTAAGGTCCAAGAAAATAGCTTGATAAATTTTGTCCTCAACTTAAAAGACAGAAAATTATGCTAAGAATGTATGTGGGGACATAATTCTTGATCTATGTTAAAATAGTCATTAAAAAAATCTTTTTAATATATTATGAACATAGTGTGAATGTGCTATAATGTATATGTGTCATAGCACATAGGTATTCTATTTACATAGTTATATATCATATAATTATGTGATTAGAATATGATGTGACATAATTACCTCTTGATTAATGCATATATCACATCTTATAGAGTTGAAATAAGGTTCAGTTAGTCCCAAGTAACATCTTATACTCACAGTTAGGTCGATTGATAAAATTGGGGTCGATTAATCCCTAGATCACATTATATAGTTATAATTAGGTTGAAAGGGCTTAAATTGGACCATTTCCATTCATGATTAAATTGGTAGACTATTTTATTTAGGGTTTTATAACATTAGGGTAAATTGACCCCAAAATTACATCATATTGAGTCAAAATTAGGATCATGAGGATCCATTTTACCCAAATCATGTCCATAATTGCACCAATTAACTAAATAGATGAATTCATGTGATAAAATTATAGTTAATTTATCCCCAAGTCATGTCTTACTCTTGTAGTTAGGTTTAAGGGGTTCTAATTGGTCCACATTTCCCCCATGATTGAATTTATAGACTACATGGTTTAAGTTTTTATGATAATGGGGTCAATTGACCCCTAAATTACATCTTATATGATCAAAATTAGATCACGGGGCTCATTTTCATCCAACATGCATTACTTATTATAACAATCAACTAATTGGGTCAATATGTTAGGAAATATGAGTTAATACAGCCCCAATCAAATCATAGACTCACTTTTATGTTCAAGGGGTTCAAATCAAGCCCCATTTACCTTCATATTTGCATTTGTGATAAAATTACATGTTAATTAAGCCATATGTTCGATCCTATACAATCAATTGAGCCATAAATTAGGTTCATAACACTAAATTTATAGTAAATGACATCCCTAATTTTATTAATTAGCTAATTAGATCAATTCAAGATGGAATCAAAATTAATTTAGCACTAAATCATGTCCTACACTTGTACTTATGTTAAAGGCACTAAAATTGGCCCTAATTTCCTTCATAATTGAATTAGTGGATAATTTTATTTATTTTATTATGATATTATGGCTGATTGACACCCCAAACTACATATTGATTAGCTATAATTATGTTTATATGGTTCCATTTTGTCCAGCTTGCATCATTGCTTGTATCAATTGACTAATTAGTTTAATATGTTAGGAAATATGAGCTAATTTATAGCCCAAAATCACATGTTAGACTTTAATTTAGTTTTAATTTTTTCATTTTTACCCTAATTACCTTCATGTTTTCATTTTTTTATAAAACTAGTATTTAGGGTTTAGGGTTTAGGGCTATAACAATTGACTAATTGAGTGAATATGTTAAGGAATATGACCTAATTTAACCCCAAAACACATGTTATAATTATATTTAGGTTAAATGGGTTCATAATTGACCTAATTACCTTCATGATTACATTTTTTATAATATTAAGGTTAATTAAGCCATATATTACTTCTTATTACAATTTTTTGAACCATATATTTGGTACACGGGGCTCAATTTGGCCCAAATAATATCTATAATTACACCAATTGACTAAGTAGATAAATTCATCATGGTATTACATTGAATAAAAAACATAGAGAGAAGAAAATTAGTAATATATGTAGAAGTATTCTTTTGAATAGAAAAAATTAAACAAAAATATAAGTATAATAGATGTATATGTTTTATCTTTTTGTGTCTATTCTTTATATGTGCATATTTTGTTTTGTATACAAATTTATTTGGGTAAATAGAGAACACCCAATTTTTTCCATTTATTTTCCAAAAGAATTAGTAATATATATTTTTATTTCTAAAAAAATGGTAATAGTGATTCTCCCATTTGAATTTATCTCCATCAAATTAATATCATATTTAGCATGGTTTCTATTAGTAGAAACTTGTGGCAAAAACCAACCATGCTTGATGGTAAAAACTATGATGTTTTTTATATCAAAGTGAAAACATTATTCTACTCTCATGAGTTGTGGGAGCTTGATAAATGAGGACACACATAGGTATCTAACCATTTGTCATCTAATTCAGTCACACAAGCACAAAGGAATATGTTAAAGGAAAATAGGAAGAAGGATGCAAATGTATTTACATTTATATGGCATTGGGTGATTAAATGTTTTCAAGGATAGGAAAAACTAATAATTTAAATAAATCATAGGATATATTTCAAAATACATACCAAGGAAGTTATATTATGATGCTTATTAAACTACAGTTACAGAGGAGAGATTTTGAAACCCTGCAAATGAGGGAATATGAGTTAATTAATGAATTTTTAACTAGAACTATGAGCATAGTTATCCAGATTAAAGCTAATGGAGATCCTATATAGGACCATATGATAATAGATAAGGTCCTCTTGAATCTTCCTATGCTTTTTTTACCATATTATGGTTACAATATAAGAGTTCAATAACTAAAAATTTTGATTTTCATGAGTTTATTGGTTCATTGCAATCCTATGAACATAGATAAATAGGGAAGATAACTCTTCTCATGAACATGCCTTAAAATAAAATGTTAGTCTGATAAGTGTATGGATAGGAAGTTGAAATCATTAGAATAGGTACATTTAGTAATATCCAAGGAGGAAGGCATAGTCAGTTAGAATTATAAGGAATAGGAAGTAATAACAACATTTGTAGAGGAAGTTTTTCAAAAAGATATGATAAATCAAATGTCTAATGTTTTCACTATAAAAAATATGGACACTATGTAAGTGAACCTATGAAAAAGGAATAAAATATGAATATAATAAATGAAACTTTTAACCAAGTAAATGAATTTGAAGCTGATAGGAATGAGAAGAGTAGCAATTTATTTATCATTTGAAACATAGTTGTGAAAAGCAACATTGAAATATGGTGTTGATAATTTAGTATTAGTTTCCATTTATAATCTTCAAGGTAAAATTATCCATCCAAAATACTCAATTCAATTATAGCTACCATTACCATAATTTGCACCCACACAATTTTCCCTAGTGACAATTTTGAAGACCTTAGGCTAGATGATGTATGTGGTAAAAATGACCCCTTAGAGGGAGTTATCAGGATGAAATAGGATCATTCAAATAAAAATTCAATTACCAATATAAATAAGTAATTTATTACACCACCTCATACCTATATAGACCCCACCTAACTTTAAGAATAGGGAGAAATCATTCTACCTCACTAGGTTAAAGAGTTATAGGGCTTGACAGATAGACAAAATTTTGTCCTTATAGAGTCACCCATAGTCTCCACAAATTTTAACAAGAAAAGTGGTACAATTTAGAGGATGAGAAAGAGGAAAGTGTTAAACACTATCACTAGGGATAAATCAGTGTCTGAACAAATAGAAAACATGTTCCCCTAGGCCGATAATATTAAATAGAGTTTTAATGACTATGATGAATATGTATAGTATTTTTTTTATTTCATGGATTCATCTATGGAGGCCATGAAATAAATGTTTAAAATACAAGAGTAATCACAATATATCCTTATATAAATACATATCACTCATGCTACCAAGGAAATTATGGACAATGTCCAAAGTACAGCCAAAAGGTTTCACCAAGTTTTGAATACAATTCAAGTCTATAGGGGAGAGTCCAAGACTGAAAGGGTAAAAGTGTTAAAACTTTGGCACTAATTAAAATTATTTTAAAAGAGACTCAACTTACTAGTTTAATGCATGAGAAATAATGAATATAATCACCTAAACCTAATGTCATCCCATGATGTTTCATGGGCTTTGGGTTTTGTGATTTAAAATAGGGATGATGAATTTAATTGGAATACATAGATGAAATCCTTGATAAAATAATTCACTAGACAAGAAATCCAATCCATGGAGATCTTAAAAGATATAAGGGTCACATATGTAATTTCCACCATTGAGCATTTGGTAAATAGTCCTAAGTTTGATTCACTTTTGAAGGTAGTTGTGGATAGATTTAAGAAGGAAGTGTAAGGTATTTTTTTTATAAAATTGATGAAAAAAGTTTGTGGATAATCAATTTTAATAAAGATAAAGTAACTAAGGCTCAAAACAATGGATCAAGGTTCAAGGCCTTGGAAATAGAGCAGATAAGGTTAAGGAGTGAAGAAATCAAAATATATAAGTTTTGTATACTTAATTTTTACATTATAAATAAAGAATTGAAACTAATTATGTATTATTTGAGAAGATCAAGGCTATAAAAGAGATTCACAAGTCAGCACCAAGCACACAATGAACAATAACTATTTCTATGTCATCAAAAGGCCTACAATTTTTTGGATATGAAATAATGTATACTTCAATGGGACTAGTTTTGATTCCTCAGGGGACCACAACTTCTACCACCATTACATTAGTTTAAACATATGTCATGAAATTAATGTCATCTTTCCATGGTGACACATCAAAACCACATTAAACATATATGTATGTTTTTTCATTTTGTAAATTAAGTTGAGAATAGTGGTCCCAAATTTATTGGCATAAATGTTTTATATTTTGGATAGGGATCTTATTTATATACAAACATCTCATACATGCATAATATACATGAAATTTTGACAAACAATTCTATAATTAGAAATGAAAATTTAGACTTAACTTAGAGGATGAGGTACCCCCTCCCCAAGCCTATATATATTTATATATTCCTAATCCTAAAGGGAGTAGAATTTTGGTTGTTAAGATTAGTAATAAAT
Organism: Torreya grandis; assembly: GCA_037957365.1. Taxonomy (NCBI): domain Eukaryota; kingdom Viridiplantae; phylum Streptophyta; class Pinopsida; order Cupressales; family Taxaceae; genus Torreya; species Torreya grandis. The sequence continues at coordinate 3,148,441 of JARHVA010001499.1, read as the reverse complement.
TGTAAGGATTATTCTACAATTGGTCTTGATGTGCAAATCTTATTTTTCTCTAGATTTGTGAGTTTTTTTTATAAGTTTCATCAATTTAGTATCTTAGTCTTTAGATTGTGTATGAACATTATATTTCTAAAATTATTCATATTATGTAGTAGATAATTTGAATGGTTTGTGTAATAATCATAATATCCATTTTTAGATATACAATTACAGTCTTACAAATGCAAAAACCTTTGATTATGTGCACTAAATTTAATTGTATCATAGTTTCCATGAGCTCTTAAATATTTTTGATTATCTATATGCTAATAGTAACATCTAGTAAGCATTGGTTTCTAATTATTTATCCAACCCCGACTTCAAGATCCAACATAGAAGGGTTTTCATCTTGGTTGATTTATAAACCTTCTTATCTACCCTTCCCTTCTTTATTTTTGATTTTATTTTGATCATGAAACATTAGGTTAGACTCATCATCAATCTATCCATATCAAGTGGGATTAGACCCACATAATATATGAACCATCTGAGGCAAACAAATACATTATTTACCTCTATTCCTGTACCAGGTTATTTCTAAAACTCAATACCTATAACTCATGCCTTGGAGTGAATATTTCTTCATCGATCTTAAAATGTTAGAAGCTACAGTGTAATGTTCCTTGGTGTATATAAAACACAAAAATTGGTGTTAAATTATTTTTGTGGGAATGTTTGATAATGGTTGCTAGGAGTAACAACTCATGGAAATAACCACCTATGTTTAATGGGAAAATTATGTTGTTTGGTTCATCAAAATAAAATATATATTTTTCTCTCCTGATTTTTGAGATCTAGTTGAAGGATGATACACAAAGGTGGCTAAAGATTCTCCATTAAATTCACTCGCACAAGCTTAAATGAATGTATTAAAAAAATATAAAGAAGGATGGAAATTTTTTGAGATACATTCATATGGAATTGAGTGATTCCATCTGCCCAAGGATATAAACAACTACTCAATCCAAGAAATCATTTGATATATTGCATAATTCATACCAACAAAGTGATAAGGTGAAGTTAATTAAGCTTCAACTATTATTGAGAGAATTTCAAACCCTAAAATGAGGGAATACGATGCCATTGATGACTTTTTTACTAGAACTATGATCATAGTAAATGAAACAAAGACCAATGGATATCTTATAGAGGATTAGAGGATAATAGATAAGGTATTAAGGAGTATTCTCATGGAGTTTTATCCTATTCTAGTAGCAATATAAGATTCCAAAGACCTAAAAAATTGATTACTAATGAGATAATGGGTTCATTTAAAATCCATGAAAATTGGCTAAAAGGTAGAATCAACTCTTCTCTTGAACAAGCCTCTAAATCAAATGTGACTATGGGAGGGAGGGAGAGAGGAGTAGACATCATAAGAGGAGGTAGTTTTTGAAATAATCCTAAAGAAGGAAGGCACAACCATTTAGAATCAAAAGTAAGAGGATGAGGAACAAGCTTCAATAGTTTTCCATGAGGTTTTTCACAAAGGTATGACAAACCTAATATATAATTTCATTTTTATAAAAAAATAGACATTATTCTAGTGAACTTATGAAAAATAAATATGAAATTAATATAAAAAATACAAATTTATCTAAAGTAATGGAAGATGAAAATGATAGGAATGAAGAAACTAACAATTTATTTATTACTTGCACCATAGATGAGCCAATAAATAATGAAATATGGTATTAGATAGTGGTTGTAATAACCACATGAGTGGGAATAAAGAAATATTTAGTATCATGGATGAATTAGTAAGATATAAAGTTAATAGTGGTAATAATGATAAGATCCTTGTTGTGGGACAAGGAAGCATCTCCATTCAGACCAAGTAATGTGAAAATAGGTAGATTTAGGTTATCTATAATGTCTCAAGATTGAATCATAACCTCATTAACATTGGGCAACTAGTCCAAAATGGATACGGATTTAAATTACACAATGAAAAATGTATAAAATTTATTATAAATAGTAGTAATAGGCAAATTGTAATTTTACAAATGATAAAGAATATGATTTTTCCATTATGAATGTAAAATGAGTTGTCTGTAGAATTTAAAATAGCTATAATGGATAAATATAATATATGGCCCCTCAGATATGGTCACTTGAGCTTTAGTCACTTGAATATTATTTATAAAAAAAATATGGTAGGATGAATACTTTAAATTAAATAACCTAACAAATTTTAAGAGGGTTTCATAGTGGGTAAACAACATATAAATGTTTTTACCTTGGGTAAGTCATGGAGATAAAAGGATCCCATTCAATTGATACATTCAAATTTATATGGTCTCATTAAAACCCTCTCTCAATATAAAAATAAATGTTTCATTACATTCATAGATGATTTCATTCAAAAGACATGGTTCTACCTCTTAAATCATAAATATGAGGCATTTGATATCTTCAAGCAATACAAGGCCATCATTGAAAAATTGAATGTCACTGTATAAATATCATGATAATAGATAGAGAGGGAGAATACAATTCTAATTAATATATAAATTTAAGCATAATATGATCAAAAAGTAGTTTAGAGAAATGTACACACTGTAGTAAAATAGTTTAGTATAAAGTAAGGACATAACTATTCAAGAGATAATAAGAAGCATGATAAATTCCAAGGGATTGTCAAATGAATATTGGGCTGAAGTAGTATTAAGACTATTTTATTTGTTGAATATATGTTTCAAAAAACATTTGTGACATGATTTGTAAAGAGGCTTGGAGTAATATAAATCCCAATGTTGAACACTAATAGTGTTTATTTGTGTGACATATGCACATGTGCATAATTAAAATAAATAAATAATTAGGATGAAAAATGAGAGAAATGCATCTTAATTTGATATAATGAGTAATCAAAATCTTAAAAGTTATACAATGTAGTCATAAAAGAATTGATATTTAGCAAAAATGTTCAATTCATAGAAGATGCTACATGGAATGATAAGGATGAAGAGCAATAAAAACCAACAAGGATCAGTGGATCAATACTCTAAATTGAAGCAACAAGCATTACATCCATTTATACACCTAACTAGTTTCCTATTTGATAATAGAATGATTCCTTGAGTAGCAAGATATAGACTGGAGCACAAGGTGTAGCTCAAAGGACTCCTTCATATTCCTCCAATTAAATAGGAATAAATCCTTCTTAATCTTCAATCAAAATAAGGACCCTACAAGAGATATATATAACTCAAGGTAAAAATATGATGAAAATGATACTATTAAATTTGGTTTTATTTGTAGAAGTTTTATTTTGTTTACCTTCAAAAAGCAATTAAGCATAACCAATGGTATAAATCCATGGATGAGTAAATGCAATTTAACTTGAGAAAAATGAGACATGGGAGTTGTTAAAACTTATAGTAGGAAAGGAGGAAATTAATGTCAAGTGGTTTTATGAAACCAAAACCATCACAAAAGGCCATATGGAAACACACAAGGCAATACTAGTTGACAAATGGTAAGAGTAATGACCTAGACAAGATTATAATGAAATATTTTTTCTGTATAAAGCATAGATGTTTTGAGAATCATGCTAGTAATAACATCCCAACCTAAGAAAAAGGTGCATCATATGGATTTCATATTAATCTTCCTAAATTGAGATTTAGAAGAAGTGTACGTTGCACAACCACCTAGCTACGAGATTTCAAGTCATGAGAATAAGATGTGTAAGCTAAAGAAAGAACTTTAAGGGCTCAATAAGGCAAAAATAACATCATACAACTATATAGACTCATATTTGTTGAGAAATGGATTTATAAATAATGAAATTGAATATCAACTCTATACATCAAGGGAAGTAATCAAGGTGAAAGTATAATTAATATCTGATATGTAGATAATTAAATGTTTACTAGAAATGGAAATAAATTCATAGAAGACTTTAAAATAGAAATGAAGCAATAATTTGAGATGACATATTTAGGATTGTTGAAATATTTTATTAGAATTGAGGTTAAACATATGGATGATGGAATTTTTATATATCAATATAAGTATTCAAATGAAATTTTAAAGAGATTTAGAATGTTGAATATCAAAATTGCATCAACACTAGTAACAACAAGTTTGAATTTAAATAAATAAGATTGAAATAGTAATGTATTCCAACATTGTACAAGATATTGGTAGTAATATTAATGTATTTGACATAAATATGACTTGATACCATATATGTAGCTAGTCTAATTTATAGATTTATGGAGATTCCAAAAGACATACACCAGAAAGTAGGAAAATGATCATGAGATATGTCAATGGCATAAAAGTCCATATAATTTTGTATATTACATCAAATGATTTTCTATTAGTTAGATATACACAAAGTCACTAGGCAAGATGTCCTAGTGACAAAAAGAGGACATCTAGATATGTGTTCAATCTTGGGTCAAGAGCCATTTCATGGGATTCAAATAGGCAACCCATTGTTTCACTCTCCACATTTGAATAAAGTTACATAGAAGTAAATTTAGCAGCATGCCAAGTTACATAGATCAGAATAATCTTATCATATTTGAATAAGAAGCAAAATGAAGTAGCAACAACATTTTTTGATAAGCTATCTTCTATAGTCTTATTAAATAATCTAGTCTTCAATGGAATTTTTAATCACATAGTAATCAAGTATCATTTCATAAGAGAAGTAGATGAAAATGTAGGGATTGAACTTTAGTTTTGTAAGTCAGAGAAATAGTTCATAGACATTTTTAGTAGCAATTATCAAAATAAAATTTTAAAATATAAAAAACAATCTGGTCTTCATGAATGCAATAACAATAGCTCATGTTTCGAAAAGGAAGCTCTAAAGTCTATACATAAGGATCTCTGAGGTAGTTGATGAGCATCAATGTGTCTTCACATGCAGTGCCAAAATATTTTCATAGGTGGAAAAAAATTGATTATAAAATGCCAATAATTTCAAGATTAAGGGGGAGTATTGAAATAATAATATTGATCAATTCATATTTTTTTCATCTAATGTTATCAGTTTATAATATTCTTTGAATCAAGGAACCTTCAACTAGTAGGTCTTTCATCTACAAAGTTAAATGTTGTTTTTACAAAATCAAATGAATGAAATGTAAAAAGGTAAAACAATTTTGAATTTGAAGTGCAATTATTTTCTTTAACCTTCTACAACTAGAAGATAGTGGGAATATAAAACAATAGAATAAAGGGAAGAGAACAAAGGAGAACATGACACAACAAAATATAAAAATTAAAACATAGGTAGACAAGGGAGAAGATTAAAGCAAAAGAGACAAGTAGGAGAAAAAAGTATAATAAAAGATAAAATAATAAAAACAACTATAAAATAAAAGAGCATTTTAGATTTAAAAATTGTATATAATAACATTAATATCAATATATTCTATCTTTTAGATATATGTATCTTTTACATTTACAATATTTTTTATTTCTCTAAATATAATATTATCTAAAATATATAGGTCACATACTCTTTCAAATATTCCCCCAACAAATTGGTATAGAAAGTTACTCCTATTTGATTTATTTCTCACAAGAGTGTGAGGTTGTCAAGTGGTGCTAAGGGGGAACAAGTTGTGGGTTGGGGCATACATTCACTTGGATTCCTTAATTTGAGAAGAACATTAATTACATCTATAAATAACTAAAAAATAAGTGATCCTAGTATATTTATACCCATCTTTATCTATTGGTTGCCTTTTTGGTTAACCTCCTCCACATTTGCCAGACCTACAAGGATCACCGGTCATTATCGGGGTTCTATTTTCATCGACTCATATAATTGTTAAACATCAATCTATATAAAAACTATGATGATTTATTCAAAAATATATTTTAGTATCCCTTCATTTTTAATTTTATTTTTGTAATATCATAAAAAATCAAAGTTTAGTCTAGTTATTCAGAACTTTTTAAACTCTGATTTCACATGCTAAATATTATATCAAATTTTTTCACAAAGAATAAATGATTTTGCCACATTAAATATATAGATGCTAAAAATGATTTTAAAGGTATCCTCTATATGTATGCAAGTTCATTTTTTTCTGCCCTAATTATAACCCTTCTGTTATACATTTAGATTGAAAATCGAAAGGCAAATGAATGAAAAACTAAACAATGACGTAACACATTTTTTACTACCACTCATGACTGAAACGAAGTAGGTAATTATATGTTATCTATTTTTTATTATTATTATTATTATTATTATTATTATTATTTAAAATTTATTGTAACATAAAGGAGCTTAAAAATTCAGGTAAGGTTTCTCAGAAACATAGATAATGTTAGTATTCATTTTAATTTTGGCAGTTTTAGTTGTAAACGTGTGTGTTTTTCATTTATTGTTTTTTCCAGTTAACACTCAAAGATGTTAGTTAAAATTTGGTTGTAATATAAATGAGCTTAGATTTAGATACTGTTCATTATTTAGAATTAAAATGATTTAAGTATTTATTTTATTTTATTTCTATAATTTAAAATTGTAAATATGTTTTTTTTAAATTAATTTTTATTATTCTCATTTATTATTTGTTTAATTTACATAAAGTTTAAGATGTTTTAATTTTTATTATTTTGTTATATTTTTTGTTTAATTTACATAATATAAAATATGTTTTTGATTATGATAAATTGTGAATATGGGTGCATAACCCTAAACAAAAAAAACTAGAGGCCAAAGCAAAAGCCTCACGTAGGGTAGAAACAGAGCATTTACAACAAATGAATAACAAAGCCCAAAAGGTTAAGCTACAACAAGGCAACAAGTCTGTAGGGAACAAAAGACTAAACAATTGTAAAACCTGACCTAGTAGGTCAAACACCCTTAGCCCAAGTGTGGGTCTAAGAAACATGCTTGGGAAGACCACACTTCCTCATATGGATAATAGTCCAATAAAAATCATCATCTCCATTCAAAAAAATAGGAGATGTAGGAGGTGAGAATATCACCAAATCCTCAGAAGGGGGTAGAGGCTAGGGAAAAGACACTACAACACTAGACCCATAAAAAAATCATACACCTATAGTAGCAATTTGAGTCACATTATCATTAGTAGTCGATATCCCTGCAAAAGTCCCAGCTGTAACAACAATAATAGGGGAGGTCCTTGTTATAGTCCTAGTGGCAAAAGAACCATTACATCTGATGGCACTATAATAGTAATAACAAGGGAGATCCTAGAATTAGTCTTAGCACAAACAGCAGCAGGGGAGATCCCTACAAAAGTCCCAAAAGAAACAACAATAGCAAGGGAGATCCCTACAACAATCCCCATAGCAAAAGAGCCATGCAATGGGGGAATAAAATCCTCCCCATCATTAGAACGAGGCCTAGAAGCTTCTAAGATAGAATCATCATTATCAACATCAACCATAAGGTGTTCTTGTAGAGTATATTTCTACCAATATGAAGATCAAGAGACCTTCAACTGAGGACATTTCGATGCCAAATGACCCATATTAAATCACCTTTGACATCCCCTTATTAATTTTTTAACACTTCATCCCCTAAAATCACAACAAGATGTTACTTTGTAAAAATTTATTCATTTATTTATCCTTATGTATTTTCTTTATTAGTTGAAATATTTTTGAAAAAACTGTGACATATGATTTATGAAGATTTAGATATTCACTTTTTATTTCTTTTTAATATATTTTTAGATAAATAATTTATTTTATTTTTTTTAATGAAAGGATTTAGCATAAACTTTCTTCAAATCTCATTTGTTATAAAAAATATAAGTTTGTTATAAAATGAGATAAAGTTTGCACTCTGAAAATCTTCAACATTTTATTTTTTATTTTTTAAATATAAGTTCTTTATATCTATATCATGTTATAATATAAAAGGTTTATGATAATTTATAATTTTATTATTATTTTAAATTATTATTATTATTTAATTAATCTAATTCATGATATGAAAAAAAAATGATTTTGTAAAATTGTTTGACAAAGCTTTTGATAAAAATTACCATATTTTTTTTGGATAACTATGTTCCCCATATCCTAAATCCCTCATATATCTAATGATGCCCCACATTTTTAAGTAATCAAGATTTAAGTGTGGTTAATATATAATTAAATGAGCAAAATTGAAGATATGTGGTCTCAAATTTTAACCATCAGGTTTATTCCATTTTTGAGACTAGTTAGTCTCCTCAATTTAAGATAATGCTAAGACATTTAAAAATGGCAATGCTTATACCCTATAGGTCACAAAAATAAAGATGTTCAATATTTTAAATAATTTTTAGATAAAAACAACTACATTGTTTACATAGTTTAGAAAAAGTAAGCCTACTTAACATTCTAAGTGTTTCAACTCTCTTTTTCTATAATAACTATCTCACACAAATAGCATTCTCCTCAATTTGAACTTTTCTACATAAAGCAGTGGTAAAAAAAATATACTTGTAATAAATTTACTATCATGTTTTTTTCCCTTTTAATTTAATAAAGTTGTTGATTCCTTTACATTACTATGACATTAGTTTTATTTTAGTGAAATGTATTTTTATAGCATTTTTCTAAATAAACTCAACATGCTCTGGGAAAAGTGTAAAATAAATTATACTTTTCTAATTTACACTTTTCCCTGGTTTTAATAAAGCTAATTTCGGAGGGTTTTTGCAAGTGTTTTTGTTAAGTTTTTTTAATATAAATTCAACATGTTATAGTAATAAAAAATAAACATTTCTGATTTAGTGTGTTTAAAGTTTATTTTGGTGTGGTTTGACCTCTTTGGCTAATAATGGATGCATTTTTTTTTCAAAGTTAACTTAGGTTTACTTAGATCATCAATTTTACTAAAATAATATATTAAATATAACATTCGTAATATAGCAGTTTTTCTTTATCATCCAGATAACCATACAGTTTTGTAATGGTTTAAGGCCATAGAATATGCAAATTGAAATTTGATTCTTGGAGAGGGTAGTACTTTCAATCTAGTTTCATCCTATAATAGGAAGTGCCATTGTACATCAGGTCATAAAACCTTTTGGGATCTCATAATAGGGCCAAGTCAACTAGTTTTTCTAGATCTTGGAAATAATCTTCCTAAAGCTAGATTTCACCCATTTTTGACAACCTATCCCTAGTTTCTGCCAAAGAAATTACTAAAAATATTTTATTTTATTTTTTAAACCAGATTCATGAAGTGTTAAAATATAATTTTTCCTTAATTCATTTAATGTTGGTGTAATGTTTATTTATTTGATCCATTTTAATGATGGGAAACATGTAAAAGCTATAACATTTTAATTTTGATTTGAAATTGAGTTCTATTTTGTTTTCAAAAGTGTATATTTTTTTATTCTCTCTCTATTGGGGTTATTTATCTTAGAAAACACACTTAATTATAAAGTGCCAAAAAAAAAATTTGTGGGGAGCTTACATATTTTTGGGAGTTTATTTGTTCCTTATCATTCCTTATGTTGGGAGTTGTTATTTTGGGGGGATCATTCCTTCTTCTTACCAACTCGTTCCTTGTATTTTGATTATGGAGGCCCTCAACACCTTAAAATAAACTATTTGGAAAATGAAATTAAAGATATGCCTTTATTTAAATGAATTTTTAATAATGGTACTTATCAACCTTCCCAACTTTAAAGATGAGGAAGATATTACCTAGATTACATCTATGTAAGATGAAACTCTTTGCTTGATTAGCTTCAATGTTTTAGACATTGTTCACATTCATATTATGGATGTCATGCCACCAAAAGAAGATTGGGATGTTATTTTGGCCTTCTTTGAGGAGGATATTTAGTCTTTTGAGTTTTCTAAACCCTATCTTACTCCACTTCCTGTTCCACTTCCTTATCCTCCTATTAGTGAGGATTTATATTTTGATGATGACATGGACAATGCTTCTCCATATCATTCTCCTCCTATCAATGATATTGTATATCTTGATGATGTATTCTCTCTTTCTACTATAGTTTATTGTGTTTACATATTCTTGGTGGAAATTACTTTTATTTTTGATGGACATATTTTACAACCAAACTTGGGATGTCTATTTGTAGAACCTACCTTTGTTCTTATGTAGGATGTTGAGTCACCATATGTTATCACTTTGAAGGTATCTATTGATTCCATTGAGAGTATATTTATTTATCATTATGTTTCACTTCCAATGAACATTATTTTAGTGAATGTTTCATGTCTTTCTTCTAATTGGTTTACTTCTATGGCATTACATCCAATTTTATTGCATGATCATGATAGACATATGTCACTCTTTAGATTTGGATATGATTTAGATATATTTGTAATATTGCCTCCATATCATATTATAGAATGAAAATAATTCTAGTATAACATTCATGTTCTTCCTTTAGTAAAAGGAATAAATATTGTTCAATGCGGATATAACTTCTGCATTATTCTAGTCTAAGATTTTGACATCATCACTAGTCATCCACTAAGCCTAGCTTGGATTGTTCAATGCTCTAGTATTAACAAAATTTAACCTTGGGGGATTCCATATGAATTCCTTTCTTTATTTTACATCATTTTTTTGGGAGGGGGGTTATTTTCTACACATTTTCTCTCTTTTTCCACTTAATGGGTGTATTATACATGAGTACCTTATCAATTCTTATTGTTGGGACTCATATTATGGATACGCCAATTTGTTTTTACCTATTTTTAGCCCCTATATTTATTTGGGTGAGTGGGGAGGGGAGAGATGTTAAAGCAGGTTACTCATATTTACTAGGTGTTTTTTTTTTTAATCTTTTTCCTATTATGCATTTATCCCACATTGGTTATGTTGTTTTACTCCTTGTTTGTACTTTCCTATATGTTCAAGGATTTTCATTTCTAATAATATAGAAGTTTGGATGTAGTATATGATATTTTCTACTTTGTTATGCATATCAATTTATAGTCCTTATTTTTATAGATATCTCTTTTTGTGATATTCTTTTATTGTCAAAACCTAAGATTCTATGATTTGAAATGATTTATTCATCATTCCTTTCATGGTGTTAGAGTGGTCTCCAACTATGATTTTTTCAACTACCATTTTTTGCATTGTTTGATCACTCCTCATATAAGTTGTATGGTTTATTTTTAGATCTATTTTTTTTATCCATATTCAAAACACCTCTATTATGGAGGGTTTCTAGTTTTAAGTATATTTAGATATGTTGTGTTTAGATCTAATTAGTCATAATTATTTTCATTTGAGTTGGTTAGATTTGTTGTGTTAGTCTTTCTATTTTAGAATTGTTTTTTCAGCAAAATTACAACTATCCTACAGATCAATTTTCTCCTCACATGTGTCCGATTAAGAAAATTATTTCAATGATAAAAATATGACGTTGAGAGGTTTCTAGAAAGTGGTCCTAGTAAATATTTCAATTGGTATCTAAGGAGAAATGAGGCTCTAAAGTTCACCTTATAAATTTGTTTTTCCTCACAGATTTTTTTATAAATGATAAAAAAAATCATATTTTGTATTCAAATTGAAAAATTAGCATGGAATACTGATCTATGTGGAATATTATTATTTTAATTTAATTCAAATTTCCTTTAGATCCAATTTTTATTAATCTGGTAGAAAGAATTTAATTTTTTTGAAGCACATTTTTTGGTACCATTTTCTATTTTGACAAATTTATGATGGGACAACTTTGTAAAAACTCTATATTTTGATCAATAACTTAATATTGAGTGATGTTTTTTTTCAAAAAAAAATATTTTTTATATCCAATCTATTAGTGTCATTTATTTTGTAAAATTGCAGTAAAATATAATCTGTTAAATTTGAGGAGGGGGGCTAATAAAACAGCCATGAGGGGTTGTAATTTTACCCTTATCTACCTTTATGTCTCTAGTGATTTAATACCTATGTCATTATCGAACTTTAAACTATCTTTGATGCATATTTGTCTAACTCTAACGTTACTTTACATGTGCTTTGTAGATTGTCATTTTCTAGCAAATGATCATTTCGACTATAGTTTTTGGATACATGATAATTTTTTTCATCATTTGTCATTCTCTTCCATAAATCCATGATATATTTTATTCTAGTTTATGTATTGGCACTTCGACACACTCATAATTTTTGTCATGTCTTCATCAAGGCCCCTTTCTTAGCACCTTGTCTTTTTCTATGGAGATAATTGTTCAATCCTTTATTTTTTGAAGCAACTCTTCTGGTTTATGATAACTTCTACAATAGGTTGATAGTCTCCTTGTTTGGAACTATTCTGGTGAATCCTGGTGTCTTAATTATTTTATTTTTATTTTTTATTTTTTTGTATGGAATATATTATACTCATAGTAATTTTTAAAGTGTCATTGAGCTTTTTTTTTTATAGTCTAGTCTACCTTCATATATATGTACCTTAGTTTGTGCATCCTTTACTATTTCATTTACTAGTATCTTCCACCAACTTTGAGAGACCGTATTTGTATTTTTGACACCACTCTTTTGAAATTTGATAGCCTTCCCATATTGAAGTGAAGTTATTCTAGTGAAACCCAGGGTCATCTTATCTTCTTTGATAGTTTGGCAGTCTCTTTTAATATGATCTGGAGATATTCTAATGCATAACATGTACTCTTATTTGGTGTTTAATTAGTGGATTTGGACTACTCATCTAGACCTTTTTCCTCTAATCCACCCATTTATCATTATAGGGGGTGTTCAAACATATTTTTTGGAATCACTCCATAGGTAATCAATAATATGGGGGTATGGTGTAGATCCTAATTCTTAAGTGGTGAGTGTCCCTTGCACCAATTAGTACTTTTGTTCACTTTTGACACCATTGATATTATTTTTGATAGAATTTATTCTCATGAAGCCATGTCTTAGATATTTTTTATGATCAATTAGTGGATTCAGACCAGTTATGAAGATTGATTTCCTTTATGACTTATGAGTACTTATAGTATGGACTATTTTGACATCATATTTTAGGAGCCTCTAGCTCTCTCTCATATTTTTTTATCTCTTTTGGGGGGAGTTTTTCCTAGGGGTCTTCTCCTTTTTTTCTCCACTTCATGAGAGCTAATTTATACATGGGTATCCTCTAGGCCTAGTAGGTATGACCTATTTTTTATCTTTCTCTCTCTAATCATAAATTAAGGGAGGGTGTTGGAGTTTGTCTATGTTTTGGTCTATTTGTGTACACTGGAGAAGACAGTACCATGTACATGAGGATGTTGATATTTTTATACCTTCCTCCTATAAATGTTCCTTTATACCTAATGTGAAGACATGAATAACAATTTCAAGATCGTATACTCTATTTTTATAAATAGATAGTCTATTATGTGTGTGTATGTCAAAGCTTTCATGGCTTTAGTAGTGGTGTCCTCAAGAGATATTAGTAAAAGAGTTTTACTAAATCTATCATAATTAATATAACAAAAACATTATTCTAATTTATTAGTTTTATAACTTGAGTATTCATATATAATCACATATTAATCAATGAAAATAATTAATTTTTAAAATTTACATAAACATTCATGAAGATCACATTGAGGAAAACTAGATGAACAAAAACAAGCATTAATATTATGCCTTTCTCCATAGAATAGGCTTAGCATTTATAGATCCAATGTCTACTGTGACTGGAATAATTCATTAAATAACATGTTTTTGAAAAGACACAATCATTTTTGATATAACATAATTAAATTTATATATCTTACTTTACGATCACAAAAAAATTCAACACTTGATAAATTACTTCATTAAAATTCAAATTTATAGTGGATCGATCAAATAGTTAGTTATTTTCTGTAAAATTTAAAATAGTTATAGTGGATCGATCAAATTTATAGAACCTCATATATGATCATTTGAGCTTTAGTAAATTGAATATAATTTATAATAAGTATATGGTGATTAGTTTCTCTAATTTAACAACACAACAAAGTCTTTGAGGCCTACATATTGGTGAAACAACATAGAAATGCCTTTGTCTCATGTAATTCATGGAGAGTAAAGGCTTTGCTTGAGCTGATTCATTCAAATAATTTGTTGAGTATGATGCCAATTTTGGAAGTTGATAAATTATGTTATAATTTAATTTATTATTTTATTATTTATATTTAATAAAACTATTTCTTAGATTAGTTTTTTTGTCAATTTTGGACATTTTTCAAGAACTACTTAAAAAAGCTAGAAGTGCATATTAGAGTCTAGTTCACTAAACGTGTACTTCACTAAGCTAAAATATTTATCCATTAATCCCCAAGAGTTAGGGCACATTTTTTAGAGATAAATTAAATAAAATTAATGTTATTATAGTCAGTTTACTAATTTATAGGGAGTTGGAGTTCCTAGCTTGTCTAGTGTGCATGTTTTGCTTACTTATTAAAAATACTTCTTACATGTTGACCAAATATAATCAATGAGTCAAACTTGTTATATTTATTTTATCTTTATTTAATATATAATACATTTTTAGGAATCTATTTTTATTTAAATTAATTTTTTAATAAGGTTTTAATTTAATATTCACTTTTCATGCAAGTTATTTATAATTAGCTAGTTTTAGCCGTTCTTGTTAATAAAAGTTGGAAAAATAGTGTGGCATAATATTTATTATTCAAATATATTTTTTAATATATTTGTATATATATTTTTATTTTATTCACTCATAAAATAAAACCATCAAGATTTATAAACTTAATTTGAATTTATTTAGTGCATATTTTATCATCAATTACACATATAATACAAATAGATTACCAACTAGTAATCATGTGACATATTGGATGATATATAGATTCATATTCATGTTAAATCCATCCATAAATTAAAAACCTTCATTTGGTATTAGAGGCTTGTTAAAAAAAGGCTCAAAAGGGTTTTAAGCCATTATGGACAGAATCATGGGTTTTGTTAATTCTATTTCTATGAATATTCTCATTTTCAAAGGTAAGAACTTTGTTCAAGATAAGGTGCATATACTATCCCCAATGAATCAAATTTAATAGATAAAAATAAAATGGATAATGGTAAAATGAATAGTGATGATGAATGTTCATTTAAAAGTTAAAATTATGTTTCAAGCCCACATTTAAGGTATTCAGTTTTAATTTTTTTATATGATGAATCTATGAAAGATGATTTACCACCCAAAAATAATTAAAATTAAATGGAAACCCAGAATGGTATAAGTAAAAATTATTAAAATACCATGGAAACACTCAATAGTGAAAGTAACAATGAAGTAACCTATATGACAACATAAAATCAATAAAATAAGAGTCAAAATAAAAATATGAAAACTCCAAATCAAAAAAATGTACCATTAGTAAAACCTCTCAAGATTTTTTGTATAAAACCCATTAACTAAATTGAATTTAATGTTTTTTTTTTAAAAAATCAATGCCTAAAAAAATGTCAACTGACATTCATTAAGAATTGTCAAAATAATTTGAGATAATTACTTTGAAGAATTAAATGATAGTCAAAGATGTTAATTATTTATTTCATACATGAAATTTCTTAAGATAAGACCTAAAATGTATGATTGAGGACTAAGAACACATGATATTGATGTTGAAAACAAGGTAATAATGGAAAAATTATATTATGCATATCATACTTCAGGTGTGAAAAGATACTACAAATATAGTAATGTTTCTCAAAACATAATTACAACTTGTATAGTATGTGCTCAAACAAGGAGAAAATTCTTAGTTAAGAAAACATAAAATCAATAAAAATAAACATAAATACACTAATGAAATCAATTATGATACGTAACAGACTTGTTGATGCTAATAATATTGATATATGGGCATTCTCTAGTAGACTTGAATAAAAAGAGAAGATTATATCCAATTCTCTCAAATATTTACTTCCATAATAGTGGGAAGAAAAAACAAAATTTTTACCCAATACAAGAGATGTAGTGAAAAGAAAAGTTAGTTCTGGTAACCTGAACTACATCCAAAACATTTCTTACATATGATCCAAACACAATTGTACTTTATCTTTTTATAAATATCCATAAATTTATGTTAGTCAAATATATTTCGATATCACCAAACCCTTATATGTTAAAATAAATCACACACATATCACTTGTTTTATAGGTAACACATTGAATTTTCAATGCATTATGATGTTTTTCATCATGTACATTGTACTTTGCATACTCATAACATATTTCATGAGTGTGGCATAGAAGTTCAACCAAAATGAGTAAGGGAATTTATTCCAAACAATTTTTTGAATGAACAAATGAATATTTTTCTATAACAAATCTTTTTTGGATGGAACTTACAACATTTGTGGTTGATTGCCAAAATTAAAAATTATAACCATGAAGAGAGTACAAGTGGAATTGGAAAATCAATAGTTGGTTTTATCAAGTACAAAGATGTGACATATGAACTAAAAGATGGCAAGGAATATAAAAGGTGTGAGCATGTTACAAAACAAATTCCTCTTTTAGAATTTGTGATCAAATTTAGGGAAATTTTTTTTATGAGTGTGCAAGGCACACCATAAAACTAGATCATTAGATGAACAATTCAAATTAAGTAAGGACACATTTGCACTTGTTTCTATTGTTTCAACAATCTAATTTAATAATAATTACACATTCAAACCATAAATTAAAGTTTAATCATAGCAATGCAACTCAGTATAGGTTTCCATATTCATGAATATAAAAATTACGCATGCAACTAATAGTACAAAGAAATATCAAAAAATATTAGCGGGGTACATTTCTATGACATTGATGATCCATAACATTGTATAGAGTATATGCAAGTCTATTTTGAGATGTTATATGTAAATTTGACTAAGAGAAACATTGATTTAAATTAATGTTATATTTGGTCAGATAACTACACATCACAATTTAAGAATGCACATATATTTTAATGATTGACTAGGAATGCATGTTAGTACTCAAGTAGAACAAATTTGTAACAATATTGTATATATTTATTATTAATCCTTGATGTCTATATTTCATGTTATTAAATAATTTCTCCATTCTTATAAAAATAGGAAGATTCATATTAGGAATGTGAAGTGAACAACATTCTTGGCTTATTCAATGTAATATTTTCTCTTCTTTTTAATTGAATCATGAAATATAATTTCACTATCATTCCTCCAATATTCCTTCTAGCCTGATAGTGGTATTAGAACCTGAGTATTTAATTTATTTATTATTTCTCCTTCTTCATAGTTGTATGGCCTACATATAACATATCTATTTCATTAAGCTTTTGTTTGATAGATTGGCAGTGTATAAGCAATTTGGGGAGGCATTTTGGTAGAAGTAAGCATGGTATTAGTTGTTTCAACCTCTATAGTGCCTGCATGGAATTCATCTTCTCAACAATCTATCAAATCATGTTATAACCTATCTACTTATGTTGGAGTTCTTTGAGTTTGGTGTTTCAAATTGCATGGATAATCTTATGGGATACATGAAGATTCTTGCCTACATTTCATTTTTTTGGACTATGTTTCAGTTACCTTGGACTGTGTGGTATTAAACCAATCAAACTTGGGTGTGAGGATTGTGATCAAACTTTAGTGGAATATGGCACAAATTTTTACCAATTTTATACATAAAAATGATATTATTCTTTGCTAAAAACTAATCTAATACCTGGTAGTCATATTTCCTATTATACAATGTTATTATTTTACGGGGTACATGGTCAAAGTGGAAACCATTTATATAGAGATATTATAAAAGTGAAAATTATTAATTTTGAGGGCATGTATTTTTTATTCCAATATTTGAATTAGATTATTCAAATGAATGGATAAAGGTACAATATTTTAATCTTTAAAAAAAAACAAAATTTCTAATTTTAAGTTCTCATTTTTTAAATTTTGAAAAGCATTTAAATTTGAAGCAATTTTTTCATTAAAATTGTGTTGAGAAAGCTACTTTAAGTATATTTGGGTTAAAGAAAACAAATCATGCAATTATAGGAGAAATGAGGAGAGTGACTCTTATACCCATTCATCACTATTAAACAATGTAAATCAAAAAAATTAAAAAAATGGAGTATATTGATGTATGAGGTTTTTTTTAAAGCTGATGTTAATGATGTTATGATCAAAAAGGCCTAATCCTAAGATGTATCAGGAATAAATGTGGAAACATAAAATTAACTATATTAAAACACAAAATAGGAGAGACAAACCATAACATAAGATATACTTAGAAACTCTGCTAATCTAGCTATGAAAAAACCATGAGGCAAAGGTAGCATCCAAACTTCATATTCCATCAACAACTCTATTTTATAATAGCTTCTCTCAACAACTCCTTTCTAGTGCTTAAAATAACTCAAGTGAACCATGATTACAACTAATCCTTACTAGATCCAACCTCCAACATCATGATGTTAACACCATAGCATCCAAGGGAGCTTGAAGCTTCTACCTCTATCTCCAAGGATCCATACCATGCTTCTAATACACTAGGTGAGACATGTTCTCTAACATTTAGAGGATATAACCACCTAAGTTCAATGATGCTTACAACCTAAGAATCTAGGTGAGTTAGGCATATAATCCATTCCAACTCCAACCTCCTATCATGCAAGTTCAAACTTGCAAGGATCAGGGTGATCCACAAAATGGATAATGAAAATACAAAGAGGACTAATGTATTTATAGCATTCTACAACATGAGAGAGAGGGCAGAGAATGAATATTGTTCTAAATAAATTTGACCCAAACATGAGTGGGGTGTCATGTGATCTCATTAAAGTTTTTCACCATGTGCAAAAGCATCTCCACTTGAGACAAGACTATGTGCCACCTCATTATGGCTCCAAAACTTGCTCCCCACATCCAAAAGTGAGTAAAAACACTCAATAGTGTTCTTATTATAGTCTTGTATAAGCGTCAACAAAGTAGATTCCTACTTTAGACAAGTCCATGTGCCAACCCATGTGACTCCAAGAATTGTACCCCACTCACACATGTGAGGGTAATCAACAACAATGATCTTGTCTTCTTATTCTATGTGACTACATAAGTCCAAAAGGTGTTGTAATCACCTTTTAACTTTCTCCACACATGGGAATCATGGTCCCCTTAAAAATTCAACCCATGCATGACCCTTTATTTTTTGCACCATGTGATAACCCACATGTGACTCATTAAGGACAAAACACATCCTTTAGTGGAGTATTATGTTGCACACCTATCACATAATCATAATCACACTTGAGACCATCTATGGGCCCACTGTCGCATCACTCGCATGCCATGTCACCATGAATAATGACTATAAATAGTGCTTATGGATAGTGAATAGTGAATGGTGACCTATGAATAGTGGATTCACACCCAAAAATCTCCCACTTAAAGTCATATACATAACACTTTACCCAACCTATGTATTCAGCCAACTACCTACCACATAACTGCTCTCAATGCTAATGCCCACTACTAATCCACAATAATAAGCCTAGTAAAAGTCTTTTCCACTACTAGAACCTATCTATCCTGATTGGCTTGGTCAATATCTACTCTTCCAAAGTAAATTATATCAACTTAAAGTGACTCCCACTTTACCATAGATCCATCCTTCTTTAATATTCTATCATGAACCACTCACAACTCCCACTGCTTGGAAGTATCTAGTATAGTGCACACCATGTCTTTCTTGAGGCTTCTTACTCCTGATAAATACAATATGTAGGACAACCATCTTCTCCTCCTCTGATCTAGGACACTCTGGAAGATAACTCATAAAACTACAAGAAGTGGGATACTTGACTTTCTTGCTTCCATGTCCATTGTGCATCTCTATATTAGGTTTTCTCATTCACCTCATCACCCAAGACATCACTCCATTGATCATGTTACAGCTTATAACCATAATGACATCTACACATAGCAGTAACCTTTACTAAACCTTGGCTCTCCATGAAGGTATTCATGTACCGCATCAGCATGCCTACTAAAACTCATACAATCTTCAATTCTACAAACTAAAAACTCTTTGCCTCATCCTCATAGCCTCTTGGCTACTCTATCTTATCCTGAGATCACCATGTAGGAATAATGATTTCATATCCCATTGCTCCAACAAAAATAAGTGCATAATGTACTTTTGCTAATAGTTCACAATAGGAGAGAATAATCATAGAAGTAAATCACATGACTCTTTCATATATATCATACCGCTACCCACCATCATCAACATGGTACCCATCCTCAATTATTGGGAACTTTTTATACTAATCAGTACATCAATAGACCTATTGAGCCCCAAAGATACAGTCAAGTTGCATCATTCTCTACCACATGTCACACACATTCCCTTATCCTTCCATAATACCAAAGGTCTCTTATTATTCTCCGTCCATCCTATACTACTTCAAATAATAGGAGAGAAGAAACCATACAAGTCAACACCTAACTTCTACATGTAGAAAACCTCTATCCACCATGATCAACATGGTACCAATATTCAATTCTTGGGAAGTCATCACACTACTCAGTGTATTACTCTACCTACCAAGTTTTTAAGGCTCAAAGATATAGTCAAGATGCATCCTACTCTACCACATTTCAAACCAAACTCATGTGCAAAGTTACTCCAAGCATCAATTACTTGGTTACTCAAATTATCTACACTATATCTCTCTTAGATACTCATTTTTTCTACATCACAACCATTGAGAACTTCACTCAATACATCTTTGAGCCTTTAAAAGACTTAACACTAGCCTTCTTCCATAGAATCTCAAGTCTCAAATGTTTTTCTCCATCCACTACTATAATAGGTATAGATTTAGGTTTCTAGTACCTCTTCCTCTACATGGAATTTTGGCATCATCTCAGCCAACACATTGTTGTAGTAGGATCCCACAATTTATATGCCTTCTCTAGCTGAGAAATTCCATCTACACTAATGGATTCCAACTTGGTCTTAAAGTTGTATAGTTGTTTCTTCAATAGGAACACTATTGGTGTTGATCTATTTGGAAAATATTCTTTAGCTTCTCCTCCATTTCTCTATCTGTATATTCATCTTCCATAGAGATAAATACCTTCCATACAAACTCTTTTTTCTTCATATCTTGGTCTCTCCACTTATAGCTCCCACTTGCACAAAACTAGCCAAACAACTATGGCTCTAATACCAGATGTTAGGATTAAAAAGGCTTAATCCTAAGATGTGCAACTAATAAAGTTAGAAACATAAAATGAACTATATTAAAAAACAAAATAGGAAAGACAAATCATAACACAAGATATACATGGAAACCTACTAAACTAGCTAGGGAAAAAACATGGGGCAAAGGCAGTATCCAACCTTCATGTTCCATTAGTAACTCTCTTCTATAAGAACTCCTCTTAGCAAATCCTTTCTAGTGCTTACAAGTACTCACGTGAACCAAAATTGTAACCAAGCCTTAAAGTCTCCATCCTCAAACATCATTATGCTTACACCGTAACATCTAAGGGAGCTCCAAGATTCTACCTTTATCTTCAATGATCCATACCATGTTTCTAATACATTAGGTGAGCCATGCTCTCTAAGCCTTACATGCTCTAACAACATAAGCATGATGATTCTTAAAATCCAAGCATCTAGGTCATTTAGGCATAAAATCCATTCTAACTCCAACCTCCTATCATATAAGTACAAACTTATAAGGATCCAAATGATCCACTAAATAGATAATCAAAATACAAATAGGAGTAATGCATTTATAGAATTATACAACATGAGAGAGAGAGAGAGAGAGGGGAGAGAATGAATAGTGGTCTAAGGAAATTCAACCAACACATGAGTGGGGTGTTATTTGATATTTTAAAGGTTTTTCACCATGTTCAAAACTATCTCCACTTGAGACAAGACCATGTGCCACCTTCATGTGGCTCCAAAACTTGCTCCCCACTTCCACAAGTGAGTCCAAACACTCAATAGTATTATTTTTGTCTTGTTATCCAAGGGTTAACAAAGTATATTATTACTTTATATAAGTCCATGTGTCACCCCATGTGACTCCAAGAATTTCATCCCACTCACACATGTGAGGGCAATCAGCAATAGTGTTCTTCTTGTCTTCTTCTTCCATGTGACCACACAAGTCCAAAAGTATTGAGCATGGTCATTGATGTCCAAGGTGCATGATGTCATGATGTATTAATGATAAATTGGTTAGTTTTATGGAATTGGGGATGTATGGCATAAGTTCAAACCATTTAGGAACAAGAGGATGTTATGAGGGCTTCATAGATCCTTTGGTGAGATTTTGGAGATCTAATTTATCCTTTGGAGAGAGGAAAATGCACATTCCTAACTTAGAATAACTAAACCATCACTACATGTCATCAAGGTATGAATGAACTGGTCAATTTATGTATTTATTTTATATACCTAAAAAGTCAAATGTGGTCAAAGGGTGACATAAAGATGATGTCATATGTGTTAAGAAGATGCCCTCTAAATTTGGTGTCTTGACATGTTAACTATATCAAGTTATAAGCTTCCTAAGTTGATTTATAGACTGGATATGTTCTATAGCCCATCAAATTTATGTCTCAAGAAATAGGTATTGGTTTTTAAATATATGACCGTTGGAGTTGAATCTGAGTATGCTTACCAAAGACACAAGTGAGCAAGGAATTGTTTACAGAGGCCAATCTATTGAGAATTTTGGTATGGTTTAAAAGGTGAATTTTTTATATAAAGTGAGAGGAAAAACCTATAGGTAGAGGCTTATCATAATTATTTGTACAACTACCTTTATTTTAGGTCAAATTCAAAAGTTTTGACTTTGGTAAAAACCAAAGAAACCAATGAGTAAATAAATGCATGTAGAGACCAAGGTATTGAAAATTTGGCATGGTATAAAAATAAAATATAAAGTATCTACTTGATGAACAACTACCAAGTGGAATTTCTCCATTAAATTTCTTAAAATTGAATTTATTGCTTCTCTAAGTTACCATTGTAGACTATGATAAAACTTAGTAAACCCAGTTTGAGTAGAATGGTTTTACAACTCATTTGGAGTGTTGAATTGTTATTTTAAAAATTGGGGGATGATTTTAAATACTTTAATATCCATTCCAAACATTTAGTGATATTATATAACATGATTTTTTTGTAATAAAAACGTCAGAAAACATGACTATACCTTGAAGGTTTGTATAATGGTAGACAAGGTTTAGTTGAAGAGTTATGTAATGTTATTAATCATAAAAGGTGAGTACTTTAAATATCTGGAAATTATATTAAGGTCTTAAATTAATTTTATGTATGTTATACATGATAATTTAAGGTTATATAAATAAATAACTAATCAAAACATAGACTAACATAAATATGAGGGTTTTAAGACTCAGTTTGACAACAAACCGTAGTAGATGGTTTCATGAAGAAGGACTTAAAATGGATTATCGATTAAAAAGGGCATAATATGAATTATTTTAATAGTTTTATAAAGTTTATATCATGATTTAAGAGTGTGTAATTAAATTTTGAGCACATGGTTGTGTCTAAAGGCCTGATATGAAATAGAGACATATGGAAAGATAGATTGGTCTGAAGGATCAATATGAATAATAAGGGAATATTGTCTATGACAATATGGTTGATATGTGGATCATAGTGACATATATTTTATTCCATAATGAAACATAATAAATAAATCACAATATTATAATGATCTATTGGTCTAACAATCTTGATACTGAACTATATGCAAACATGAATGTTAAATGTTAAGGTCTAGTGGGAATATAACAAGTTGTAGTGATGAGTTGGAGTCTATTTGCTATAGTTTTAAGTATGTAATGCACATGGTGTTATTGTTTTTAAATTTTATTTACTATCCATTATTTTTATAATGTTTTTAATTCAGTGTAAGATTTTGGAACATTGAAGCCAAAATGGCTTATATGGCTGAGTAAGGACTGTGAGAGAGAAGGTCAATAAATTTGTCTGCAAGACCAATAGTTTCCATTATATATAGTGATATTTTTGTTATATCTAGTTATAATTATATTTTAATATCATATTCATGAATTTTAATCCCTTATTATATTATTTTAGATGGCAAAATTTCAATTTCCATGACTATGTTTTATGGCTAGTTGGCAATTAAGAGTAAGCTTCTTATATAGAATAGTTTGAGCATGCATACCTTTAATTGAACCATATAATGAATTTTTTGATGAATCTAAATTCATTAGGTTTATATATATGTTATTTATTTCCATAGTTTTTTGGAATTTTTTTTATCCTTTAGTTGTTCAAAATAGATTTTATGTGTATGCACAGGTCTATTTGTGAATAGTGTTTTGAGAAAAGGCTCAAGTGGTGGTTGGACATAAAGTGTTGTGTACATAAAATAAAGGTTTATTTTATTTTAATTTGAGGTTTTATTATTTTATGATAAGGTGTTAAGTGTTACAAGGAAGGCCAAGTGTAATGTGTGACTAAGAAGGCCTAATAGGTCTCCATGAGACCTAAAGAAGGAATGTAGCCTATTAAGCTATGGATGACTTAATGTATTGGTTGATTCATTATTGGAACATTTTATATGACATATTTTAAGTCTAATTAAAGTATTCAAGTGTGAATTTCTGACCGAGATGTGTGAGAGCAAGTGACTTGTATAAAATCAAGGCTAATTAAGCCTATTTGTGTGTGTTAGAAAAGAATGTGTGCAAGTGAATAAAAAAACATAAAGAGGAGTAATAATAGGTCATGTGGAAAATAATAGGGGTGTAATGAATATATAATATGAGGTTTTAATTTGAATATAATTTCCCATGTGAACTAATCAAGATGATAGAGGGCTTATTAAGCAATGACACATTTGATTGAGTGAGAGGTAGTTTCGAATGTGGTCATGAGTGTCAAGGAGTAGACAATGAGGGAAGATTGTGATTAAGAGAAACTTAATGAGAAGAGTATCAGAGTATAATTCTATGATATTTTCATAGACGAGCATAGGTGTATTAGAGACCTAAATATGTTGATAAGGCCATGATGAGGTAGTTGATGTGTAGAAAGAGAAGATAGAAGATTGAGTATGGCATTGATGTCATATAGAGAAGAAGAAAGAGAGAGAGAATAAGAAGACCATCATTAGGTGTCGATAAGAATCAAGTAAAATTTGGACAAATAATTGGTGGTTGAGTGGGTGTTGAGTCATCATAAGTGTTGATTGAGTGGGTGCTTGATCAACAAGGGGGTTGGTACCTCCTGGCAAGTTGGTGGTTGCTAAAGCCAAGTGGGTGCTTTGTGAATTAGGGGTTGGTTATCCTTGATGGATTGATAGGTAACTAAATATTTATTCATTGTTTTATAATACTATTTCTCTAAGCTTTATTTCAGTGGGTTTTATCCCACATGAGGGTTTCCCACTTATATGATGTGTTATGGTTATTTATGTATTATTTTGGTTGATTAATGTTTTCTTCATGCTTATGTACATTGGGTTGATATTACTTGATGAAATGTAATGAATTAATGATGAAGTGAAAGTAAAAGAGTATTAAGGACACTGATTTAGCCCCCCTACCCACCCCCTCTTAGTGATTATGCTTTCAACAATTTGTATTAAATTGGGTCCTTTAAGATAGGCCTAAAATATTAAAGGTGATCCTAAGAAGCATAAGATTAGATTATGATGATGATAATGTTTATTATGATAGCAATGATGGTTTACCAAATAATTATGGTACTAGTAGATTTAATTGAGAATAAATAGGATAACAAGGGGAGTCATGATCAAATC
Organism: Torreya grandis; assembly: GCA_037957365.1. NCBI lineage: Eukaryota > Viridiplantae > Streptophyta > Pinopsida > Cupressales > Taxaceae > Torreya > Torreya grandis. Next base: position 3,122,635 of record JARHVA010001499.1, on the reverse strand, counting down.
ATAAACCAAGGTGCGTTATTTGTTACTATAGAACATAAGTCAGATTTGAGAGAATATCAAGAGTATTCTTTTGCATCTCAGAAGGATTATGTAGAAGCATACTCAAAGGTCAAGCTTAAGTTGAAATTCAAGTCTAGAAAGACATTGAAGAATTTTTAGTCTTATGAAAGTATGGAGATTTGGCAATCTCCTAAATTTGCATTGTTCTAGTACCCTATGGAAGGGGTGACTCCATTAGGATTCATGGAGACACTAATAATTAAGTGGAAGCATGGTTGATGCTTTTTGAGATTCGATAGGTTTTGTATGATATGAAGACATGATGAATATTATTGAGTCTAAGATGAAAGTGTGATTTTTTGGCATGTTATGAGGTAAGTTTTTGGTATTTGGTTATAGTTGTATTTGATCTATGTTGGAGCATAGTTGTGTAGATATATATGATCTTTATTTGTCATAAATGGTATGAGAATAAAAGGCACATGTCAAGATGTTAAAGGTGTTCAGGTGCATTGGAGGCTTGAGTCTTGTCATGGCATGGTAGAAGTATGAGAGTAGTGATATGAGTGATATCTTAAAGGTGAGTTTGTTGATAATTTTGTTCTCTATTGATTTGTGATCAATAATTGATATCAAGGATCATATTTTTAAGATGAATCTTGCATAAGGTGGATATCAAAGGTGAATAGAGGCATTTGGTAGAGTATAGCTAGTAGTGATTAGGTACATGGAAGAGTTGTTATGGATCAACTATGACGTAAGGAGATAAGAGGATGATGGTAAGAGTATTTATGGCATGCACAAAGGTTCAAGGCCCAATCTAGCATAAAGGAAGTTCCAAGAAGAGATAGAATCAACTCAAGGGGAGATAATCAACTAATTCATGAGGTTCAAGAATAGGTGTGTAGTATAGAGAAGATATGCAAAATCATGAAGATAAATTAGATGTTTATGAAGCTTGAATAAAAAATGAAGTTAGATATCACTCATCTCTATGGCATCAAGGTATATAAAGTAATATGATATGGATTCAATATGTATAAATATGGTGAGTGCATATGTTGTGAAGACTCGACATAAATCATAGTGAGCTATCAAGATCCTTAGTTGAGCTCCAAAGATTTGCATAAGTAGCTCTAAATATCCTCTATCGAGCTATAAAGATATTACATTAAATATCTAAAGATCTACTAGGCAAATCTAAATATATTCCATCAAAGCTTTGAAGATATACCCAAGCATCTCTGAAGATGTTTTGAAAAAGCTACAAATATCCCTAGCCACATTCTGAAGATATTGCCTGAAGAGCATGAAAATCATGTGAGCAAGGTGTATAAGCATCAAAGAGTATTTCAAGGTCATTTATGAAGCTTTCATTTTTTGAGAATTCTATTCATGACACTAGTCATTACATGAATAGACCTTGTGATAAGACATTATGCTATGGTGAACTAGTGGATCAAGGTCTACATCAAGTTGGTTGATAGTTAGTATATTTTAAACATAATATTAGTTATGTCAAGAACAAGTAATGGAGATGATCATGGTGATAGGGGAGCCTATATATGATGATTCAATTATGTGTGGGCATGGTTTGTTAAGATTAGGTCCAAGGATCAAATGACATCTTGTGGAAAACCCTTTGTCATTAATTTCAAAGGGGGAGAAAGATCAGAGTGAAAGAGGGGTTAATTTTAGTACGAAGACATTTTGAGAGTGATTTTACCATCAATGACAAAAGGGGAGATTGGTGACCATGGTCGTTGATACTAGATTTATCATTAATGTCCAAGGTGCATGATGTCATGATGCATTAATAATGAAGAGGTCCATTTTACAGATTGGAAGATGTGTGGTATAATTGTAGATCATTGAGGACCAAGAGGATGTTGTGAGGGGTTCATAGATCCTTTGGTGAGATTATTGAGATCTAATTTGTCTTTTAGAGAGAGTAAAATGCATATTCCTATATTAGAATAACTCAATTATCACTGCATGTCATCAAGGTATGAATGAACAAGTTAGCATGTGTATCTATTATATATAACTAAAAAGTCAACTATGGTCAAAGTATTACATATAGATGACATCATATATGCTAAGAACATGCCCTCCAAATTTGGTGTCTTGAAAAAGTATCTATCTCAAGTTATAAGCTTCCCAAGTTGGTATGTAGACTGGATATGTGATAGATCCTATCAAATTTATGTCTTGATATATAGTTGTTGGTTTTCAAATATATGACCATTCGAGTTTAAACTGAGTATGCTTGCCAAAGAGACCAGTGAGCAAAGAATTATTTGAAGAGGCCAATCTATTAATAATTCTGGTATGATGTAAAATGGAAATTTGTTCTAAAAAGTTAGAGTAACAACTTCCATGTGATTTATTGTCATAAATTTCTATAAAACTACCTTATTTTATGTCAAAGTCAAAGGTGTTGATTGTGGTAAAAATCAAAGAAACTAGTGAGCAAAGAAATGCATGTAGAGACGAAGATATTGAGAATTTTATCATAGTATAAAAATAAAATATGAATTATAATCCTTGAAGAAAATATTAAAAGTGTAATTTATCCATGAAATTCCATAAAATTTAATTTATTTCTTTTCTAAGTTGACCATTACAGAGTATGATTAAACTTAGTAAACTTGGTTTGAGTAGAATGGGTTTAGAACTCATTTGAAGTGTTTGGATTATTGTTTTAATAATTGGAGTATATTTTTAACTCCATTAATATCCATTCCATGAATTTATTGATATTTTGTAACATGTTTTTGTTTAATAAAAACATTGGACAACATGATTGTACCTTGAAGGTTTGCATAATGGTAGACAAGGTTTGGTTATAGAGTTGCTTAGTATTAATAATAATCAAAAGTGAGTAATTTAAATGTTTTTAAATGATATTAATGTTTTAAATTCATTTAAATTATGTTATAAATGATAATTTTAGGTGATATAAACAAAAAACTAAGTAAAACATAGACTAGAAAAAATATGAGGATTTTAAGACATAGTATGACAACAAACCTTAGTAGATGGTTTCATGAAGAAGAAAGAATTGAAATGGATTATGGATATTAGATGAAATAATATGGATTGTTTTAATAGTTTAATTTTATATCATGATTTAATAGTTTTTAATGCATGTCTGAGCATATGATTGTGTCTAGACACCTGATATGGATTAGAGACATATGGAAAGACAGATTGGTCTGCAGGACCAATATGAACAATAGAAAAATATTGTCTATGAGAATATTGTTAAAACATGGATAATATTTAATTATATTTGAGTCCATAATTAAACCTAATAAATAAATCATAATATTATAATGGTCTGTTGGTATAACAATCTTGATAGTGAACCATATGCAAACATGAATGTTATATGCAAAGGTCTAATGGGCATATAGAAAGATTCAGTGATGAGTTGGAGGATATTTGTGAAAATTTGAAGTATGTAATACACATGGTTTTATTTTTTTAAAAAATGTGTACTACCCATTATTTTTTTAATTTTTATAAGTAAGTGTAAGAGGTTGGAACATTGAAGCCAAAATGGCTTGTCTAGCTGAGTAAAGACTGTGAGAGAGAAGGTCAAAAAATTAGTCTAGAAGACCAATAGTTGCCATTATAAGTAGTGATATTTTAGTTTTATATTTTTATTAGTATTTTTTAATATCATATTCATTCATTGTAATCCCTTGAGTATATTATTTCATATGGCATAAGTTCAAGTTCCATGACTATGTTTTATGGTTAGTTGGCAATTAAGAGTAAGCATCTTACATAGAATAGTTTTAGCCTATATACCTTTAATTAAAGAATATAATAAATTTATTTATGAATATTATTTCATGAGTTTTTTTTATACGTGATTTTTTTCCATTGTTTTTTTTAAAAATTGAGTTTATGCTTCAATTATTCAAAATAGATTTTCAGTGTATGTAAAGGCCTATTATGAATAGTGTTTTGAGAAAAGATTCAAGTAATGGTTGGACCTAAAATGTTTTTTGGACATAATTTTAAGTTTTATAAGGTATTTTTTATTTGAATTTGATGTTTTCCTACTGTATGTTAACTTTTTAAGTGTTTTAAGGAAGTCCAAGTGTAGTGTGTGAGTAAGAAGGCCTAATAAGTCACTATGAGACCTAAAGAAGGAATGTAGCCTATTAATCTATGGCCACCCTAATGTATTAGTTGATTCATGATTGAAACATGTTATATGACATATTTTAACTTTAATTAAATTATGCAAGTGTGCATGGCTGACCAAGGTGTGTGAGAGCAAGTGACTTGTATAAAAGCAAGGTTAATTAGGCCTATTTGTGTGTGTTGAAAATTATGTGTGAAAGTGAATTAAAAAAATATAGGAGAAAGAGGAGGTCATGTGGACAAAAATAGAGGTGTTATGAATATATAATAGGAGTTATATATATTAATATGAGTTCCTATGTGAACTAATCAAGGTGATAGACGACTTATTGAGTAATGATAGATTTGTTTGGGTGAGTGGTAGTTTTAAATGTGATCATGAGTGTCAAGGAACAAACCATGATGGAATGTTGTGATTAATACTACATTAATGAGGATATGAGTAGAGTATAAGTCTATGATGTTTTCATATATGAGAAGAGGTGTATTAGAGACCTAAATATGTTGATAAAGCCATGATGAGGTAGTTGATGTGTAGAGAGAGAAAATAGAAGATTGAGTATGATCTTGATGTCATAGAGAGTAGAAGAAAAAGAGAGAAGAGAAGGCCATCATCAGGTGTTGATAAGATTCAAGGAAAAATCTAAAATTTCATTTAACTTCCTCAATTGAAATTAAACTTGTTATCCCTAATTCTAATAAAGAAACAAGGCTAATCCATTATGTTAGATAATGGTGATGTCACTATCATGATAAAATGTGATAATGTAGTTATCTTGACTAGATATGAGGAATGGAAACTACTCAAACTCATGTTTGAACCATCAAATTCAAGTAATTATGCCCATCTCATAGAAGATGGAGTGTCTTCAAACATGTTGTGACATGCTTAATTTGGGAACACTCCCTATAACAACATTCATGTATTGTAAAATAATGGTGTTGTTTGTATGCATACATTTCTTACAAAATTAGATGGAAAGTGTGAAGTCTTTATCTTGGCTAAATACACAAGAGAACCATTTAAAAATTCACAGTGGAAAGCTAACTAAAAATTATAACTTATTCACTCAAACTTATGATCTCTTCCAATCCTCTTCACTAGTGGTCATAAGTACTTCATGTTGTTTATTAATCACTAAAAATGAATGACATGGATATACTTTCTGAATAAAAATCCATAAGCCTTTGATACTTTCCAAAATTTTGAAACATGAATAAAAATCAAGCACAAACCCACATCAAGACACTAAAGATAGACAATGGTGATAAATTCATTTCAAATAATTTTGAATCTTGTCTTGAGCAAAAAAATATCAAACACCATATCATAGTTACATACTCTCCTCAACATAATATATTTGTAGAAAGGATGAATAGAACTATGATGAATATGGTTTGTGTAATGTTGTATTCGAAATGGGTAAATCTACATTTTTGGGTTGAAGTAGCTAAAACAATAGTATACCTCTACAATAGATCACCATCAACATCCCTGCAATCTAAGACTCTATATGAGATGTGGTGTGGTCATGTCCATTCAGTGAGACACTTGGATTTTTAGATCCACTTTTTACTTATTGATTACAAAAGAGAAAATAAATAAGTTAGACCACAAGAGTTAAAAATGCATCCACATAGGATATTTTGAATCCTCCAAGGCATACAAGATATATGATGAGAAAAATAAGAAGTTTATTATTGTAAGAGAAGTTGTATTTTGTAAGTCTGCAAAGGACAAAGAGCATATTGATCATTAATTGAGTTGACTTAACAAGTATGCAGAGTTTTATGTCCATAAAGAGAGTGATTTTGATGTTACAGACAATGAGTGGGGGACACAAAGTTTGGAATATATTGATTTTATTTTGTCTCCTATACATGAACTTGAAACTCCTCTTATAGGGGAGAATGAAACTTCATTAAAAAATGAATAAGGGATACTATAATAGAGATTATAAAGTGATGGAACTTCAAAATATGGATTTAAAGAACTTAAAACATATAAATAAATGCTTAAGTGGGCCACTCATACATTGATAGATGTGAAACCTAATGATGTTGGGAAAACAAGCATAATAAGTGCACATGCAATTGCATCATAATTAGATAATTCCCTTGAATAAATTCAAGATATAATTGAAAAGATCACTTTGAATGATTTTATAGAAGAAGAAATCAATGTTACATTTGATTTAGAACGAACATATTTCAAACAGGTTGAGAATCTTAAATATTGGAGAAATGTAATGAATTATGAGTAAAATGCATTGGTCAAAATTAGGACTTGGAAATTAGTTGGTGTTCCATATGGCTGCAAACTAATTGGTTACAAATGGGTCTACTACAACATATATAAGACTGATGAGTCACTTGACAAGCACAAAGAATGACTTGTCGTAAAAGGGTATACTCAAAAATAAGGAATTGACTACAATGAAACCTTTGAATGTACATCAAAATAGACAACAATTTGAGCCATGTTAGCTCAAGCAGCTTATAATAGATGGAAATTTCACCAAATGGATGTCAAAACTACATTCCAAAATGGTGACCTCAAGGAAACTATGTACATGAGACAACCTAAAGGTTTTGCATTAAATAGACAAGAGAAAAAAGCATGAAAACTAGAAAAATTGTTATATGGTTTAAAATAATCCCCTCAAAATGGTACGATAAAATAGTTGAGCACCTCATGAACATGAACTTCAAACATTTTGAGTTTGAAGATGAAATTATTTTCATCAAAATAATTAACAAAAAAGTTTTATTTATGTTGTATGTTGATGAATTACTCATCATAGGGAACAATGAATAGTACACTACAAAATTTAAATCAGAGTTGATTAAAAGCTTTGAAATGACTAATTTGAGTTATATTCATTGATATTTGGGTATTGAAGTAATTAAAAAATCAAATTATTTCTTCATCACTCAGTATAAGTATATTGGTGACATTATAAGCAAGTTCATAATGGAATATTTTATGCTTCTTAGCACTCCCATGGAATAAAGTCTAAAATTGGCATCTAAAGATTCAATATATTTAGTTGATGCTACTAATATATAAAACTCATTTAAAGTGTAATTTATGTGATCACAACTCAATGAGATATATCATTTGAAGTTGATGTCCTCTCAAGATTCATATAGCAACCCAAGGATAATCATTGGGTAGAAGTAAGAATGGTCCATTGATATCTTAGAGGAACACATAATTTTGGTCTCAAATACCCTAGGGTAGGAGATTTCAAACTAGTTAGGTATTCATATTTGGACTATGCTAGTGATTATGAAGATGGAAAGTCCACCTCGGGTTTTCTAATGAATTTGTGAATAATAATTGTCAGTTAGAAATTGAATAAATAATTAGTGTTGGCAATTTCTTCAGCAGAAGCAGAATATATACCCACTTCAAGGGTAATTAGAGAGATATTGTGGCTTAGAAGGTTTCTTTCAGATTTGTAGGAGCAATAAATTTTTTCAATATCTATCATGGTTAACAACACTTTTTTAATCTAGATGGTAAATAATCCAGTCCTTCATGACTAAACCAAGCATATCAATACCAAATTTTATCTAATTCAACACTATGTGAAAGATGGCAGTGTCAAGTTGCAACATTGCTCGACAGCAAAGCAACTAACAAACATTATGAAAAAAATATCTTAGATGAGAAAAAATTGAAAATTTTATAGGAATTCTTGGTCTGATAAAGACCCTTACAGATTAGGTGGGATGTAATAATATTGTATATTTTTGTTATTAATCCTAGGTTTCTAGCCTAGGTGTCTAGCTTTCATTTTGTTCAATAAGTTTTCCATTCCCATAGGAATAGGAAGAGTCACATTGGGAATGTGAAGTAAACAACCTTCTTGGCTTACTTAATGTAATTTTTTCTCTTCTTTTCAATTGAATCATGAAATGTAATTTCATTGTCATTCCTCCAATATTTTTTCTAGCCTAACAAAATTTAGAGTTTCACTATAGTTGTCCATGGAAAAGGGGAGCATGATAATGCCAAAACATGTGTGAAAAGAGACATTTAAAGAGATATATTGATGTTTAAATATGACACTAATCTTATTGATGAAAAAACCATTGGGGTGAGTACAAAAATTTGGGAGACAAAAATGGGCCTACTCGCAGTTATATTTTTCATGAAAATTTAGAAATCTCAACCTATGTAGATTATTTGAGATGGCTAAACTCAAAACTTGAATATGGTATAAGAACATGACTTATATAATTTAGCATGTAGTTTATAAAACACTTACTATTTTTTTTCAAATGGTTGAGTATAAATAGTTCAAACATGTAAAATTTGAAGAGGGACTATTTCTATTTTTTTAATAGAGTAGATATTTGGTCATGCAACCCTCCTTTTTTGAACATCATTTAATATTATTTGAAACCTTTTGGTAAAAATTTAGATAATATCATATAGTTTTTATTGATATTATAAGTAATTAGATCTTAAAAACTAACAAAATATTGATAGCAGATCATGCGCCCCCTACCCCACCCCGCCCCCCCCCCCCCCCCCCCACCTAACTACCTCAAAAAATTGAAAATTAGTATTTTTTTAATGCATGTAAAATTAGGCCTACTTTGTGACCATATAATTTTATTCATGGTTAGATTAACAAAAATATACATAAACATATATAGGCATGTATATTTACGGTATGTAGTTGATTTGAAAAGACATAGTTAAAAAGCAACATAGATGGAAAACATAAAATATTCCAAAAATTATAAAAATCATATATTCAAAAAGAGGACAGTGTGCTTGTCATCGTATAAGTAATATTAAGAATTTTATTTTTTAAATTCATATTATTTTTGGTGATGGAAGTTGAATTTTCTTATTTTCTATCAAAAATATTGGATTCAACTATATCTATAGGTCCCAGCCTTCGGCTAAGGAATTCAATCCATTTTTGAGCCAAAAATAATGTTTTTTAAATTCAAACATACTATAGCCCATGTGCTTAATAACATGTACACGTTATAGCACATACACATTACATTGAGATAGGAAAAAAAATTGAGTCTATGTATATGTGTTTACAATTATCTATTTATCTATTCACATTTATAATCTGATTGTTTTTATTTTAAAGTGTAGTGTGTCAATATGTACAGTACCACAAAAGGGACATAATGGATATAGTCATGCAATTTTGGTGAGGTTGTGCTTGTAATCATAATTTCAACTATATAAAATATGATTTAAGGTTAAACCAGGATTTATTTCATTATAGAAGGAATGAAGTAGTCAATTATTTTAATGGTGGATGAAATTAGGGACACTTTGAACCCATTGAATGTAACTACATGTATAGGATGTGATTTGAAGCTAAATTAGATTAAATTTCCTAAAAAATTGAGGGAATGAGTGAATTGATGCAATTAGTGATGCAATTTGAGATAAATTAATTCTCTTGAACATAATTTTGACTTTAAACAATGCAATTTTGAGATGTCAACCCTAATATCATAAGAAAATGAACCAAATAGTCAATTGGTTGAATCTAAAGGAAATCAGGGATAATTTGAGCCCCTTTACCCTTCTTATGACTATAAAATATGATTTGGGGCTTAATCAACTCCAATTTAACAAGAGAATGAAGTAAATGATCATTTATTTTAATGATAGGTGCAAGCTTGACATGTATAGGATGTGGTATTGGGATCAATAAATTGCAATCTCAGCATATAATGAATGAAACAGTCAATTATTTCAATTTTGGAGTTAATTAGGGTTAATATGAGCCCCTTGAACTTTATAATGTGATTTGAATCTAAATTGGCTTTGATTTCATAATAGGTTGAGCCAGTTAGTTAAATGGTGTAATCTATGACACACTTATAAAAACATTGAGCCACATGAACTTATTTTTAATTACATATGATTTGATTTGGGTGAAATTGTACCTAATGTCATCATATAATGAACCAAATAGATGATTCATTAAATTAAGTAGGCATTTGAGGCCAGTTTGAGCCCCTTCAACCAAACTACAAGAGCAACATGTTATTTGTGGCTAAATTAGCTCTAATTCTATCATGAATTTATCTAATTAGTTAATTAGTGTAATTATAGACGTGATTTGGGCTAAATTAATCCCCTGCGAACCTAATTTATGTCTCTATCGATTGTATACGAAGTAACATATGGATTACTTGACCCTAATTTTATCACAAATGCAAACATGAAGGTAATTTGGGCCAATATAATCCTGTTCAACCTAACTACCAATATAGGATGTGATTTGAGGCTAAATTAGCTCACATTATTGATGTATTATATTAATTGGTCTATTTTTACAACCCTAAACATTAAATATTAAACCTTAATTTTATCAAAAATGTAAACCTAAAGGTAGTTGGGGTCAATATGAAACTATTTAACCTAACCTTGAGTCTAAGATATAATTTGGGGCTAGAAATTAGCTCACATTTCCTATCATATTGTGTCAATGAGTTAATTATTACTATCAATGATGCAAGTTAGATGAAAATAAATCTCATGAACCTAATTTTAACTATACAAGATGTAATTTGGGGGTTAATAAAATCCATTATCATAACAAAATAAATCAAATAATCCACTAATTTAATCACATAGGAAATTGGGGCCAATTTGAGCCCCTTTAACGTAACTACAATATCATGACATGATTTGGGGATAAATTAACTCATATTCCATCATGAGTTGATCCAATTAGTTAATTGGTACAATTATGGATGTGATTTGGGTCAAATTAAGCCTTGTAAACATAATGTATGCTTCAATTGATTGTATATGATGAAAAATATTTTCAGGGAATCCAAGAACAACACACTTGTTCTTGATCCCACTTGTTAGGATCTTGCTCCTCAGAAAGAGCACAATATGATTACCAAATACAAGCAATTAAACATGCGGAAATATCTAGAAGTACAAGTAACTAGAATTGATAAATAGCACATAATATGAGAGACAATATACAATCTTGTATTAATACTTGTACAAAAAAGAATACAATAAAGAGACGCCACACTCTTCCACCTTACAGAGGCTTGCCACACCTCAAGTGTACAGTAATTCTTCTTCAAAATAGTCTCCTACCAAAAACGGTCCCAACACACAACTCACACATAGAATTGGTGTTCACCTCTCCAACCAGTCAGTAATAACCCTACCAGTACACCAAGCACTCTAAAGTACTTCAAGTAGATCTCCCATGAACCTACAACCTATAATTCAACATACCATACTTACACATGTAGATCTCCTATGAGCTTGCAACAACCTGCAACTCAATGATCTTACAATGGAAGGATCTTCCTTTCCTTCTTTTCTAGCTCATAATTACAATACATGCCAATGGGTCTATAAATAGATCCTAGACTTAAACAATAGCTTAGAATCTTAGTTTACTAATAATAGACACACAACTCGAGACTCAAAATAGCCTTTACATGTAAACACTCCGTTCAAAAAACTAACTATTCGTGCAATGAACAGTTCTAGAACACACATGCGATCGATGTCGGTCCCTATCTAACCGGTGCTAACCGACGTCAGCTGACTCCCTACAATTGTTGGTTGCCTTCTGCATTCATCTTGATTGACGTTGGTCATACTATCGATGTCGGTACTTTTGGAACTTCAGTAACCTCCTTTTTGTCTGCATAGTTGAAGCTTTTAACTCCACAACCTAACAATCTCCCACTTGGAGATAAATAGCTGCAACTGTACCTATACCTGTACATCATCTAGTTTTTTCCCTTGGCTCTGTATCCCTCTTCAAGATCACTCTTGAAGATCAACCACCACAAATCCTGTGGTGCAACACCTGTCATCCAAATCACCTGCCACATCCACATCTACAAACCATGTAGAAAATAACTTGAACCCTGCATAACATGTGCACCTTCTATTGGCCCCTCTAAGAATCCACTAAACTGCCCTCCAATGCTTCTTTTTTGGATTGGATCCAAACTTGTGACAACTCCCACTACTTGGGAAAACTCAGGTCTAGTACATACCATGCACTTAGCCTCATTATGTGAATCAAGACACTATTTTGTGAGCTGTCCAACCATCGGCGTGCTAATCGGTCTCACACAATCATCCTGAAACAAAGTCAACTTGTGACCTTCCATGTCTCTAGAACACACTCATGCCAAAGAATCTTGCTACTCCCAGATTCCTCATGATACACCTCTAAACTAGCTTTACCTTTAGTTCAGCAACTCCCTGTTTATGTAACCCTGCAACAAGCACATCATACAGTAATAGGATAATGTAGCTAATATTATCCAACCTGGTAAAGAAAAACACAATGATCAAACCTCCATTGCCTTGTAGCTTATTCAAGACCATATACCTTGGCCTTCTGTCTCACGTGTCCATTTCTGCTCTTCTTCATCCTGAACATCCATTTGTCTCTCAGTGCTTTTTTCCAGCTGGCAACTCCACCCAAAAACTCTGGTTTTGTTCTCCTCTAAGGAATCACATCCTTCATCCATGCCAAGCTCCAACTATTTCCTAGATCTACCTACTCTGCTTCTTTAACAACTTCCTAGTTTTTTACCACAAGTGAGCAACAAATAGTGTAAAGAAGGGAAATGATGAATTTGAGGCTTACATACCCTTTAAGTCCTCCATATGGGTGCTTGAGACTCCTTGACAGCTTGCTGTCCACCCAAAATTCATCTCAGTGACCGATGTCAGTCACATCTCAGTCTGCACCTGACTGATGTCAATTTCCTGTGACTGCCTCTTCACCGACATCAGTTCCCCCTTACTGATGCCAGTGTTTATCTATCCTGAGTCATCGACGTTGGGCTACACATAGCTGACATCGGTCCCTATCTGGATGCCAATGTCAATTTTTTAACCGATGTTGGTCTCTGTGTTTTTCTTGTGAGAACTGACTTCTACCCATGAGCTCCTTTTGGATCAAACCCTTGTCCAAATCACCCTTGCTCTACTCTAAATTTTTCTTCCCCTTGTGCTGAACTCTATCTGTCACCTTCTCTTTGAAAACAAAGGTTTCCTGCTCTTGTCACGAACATCATATTCCTCAAGAAACATTACCTTCTTCTTCTTCTGCATATAGAAATCTTGATCTATGCTCTTCAAATCCAAAAGCATACCCTTTGACTCAAGAACATGCATCTCCTTCTTATTCATGTGACCAAGCCTATTAAGCCACATCTTTGAATCTATAGCTGAAGTAGATAACCTAGAAAGAGAATTAGTAATACAAGTAGATAGATAAAGCGTACCTACTTTCTTACCTCTTGCTACAACAAGTCCACCCTTGGTAACCTTCCAAGAGTCTGTTGTGAGAGTTATTGTGCAACCCTCATCACCCAAACTTCTTACAGAAATCAGATTCTGCTCTAAAACTGGGACATGCATGACCTCCTTTAACACCCATGTGTTACCTGTCTGCAATTTTAGCTTCACTTTCCCTTTGCCAACCATCTGACAAGGCTTACCATCCCCTAAACAAATTTCTCCAAAGTCTCCCTAGACATACTCATGAAAAAATTCCCTATTTGGGGATGCATGAAAAGAGGCACCAGAATCTAAAACCCAAGATTCTACTTTATCCAAAGAACATACCAAAGCATCTTGTGCAACGAAATCTACAACATCTACTTCTTCTTCATGTCCTTCATGCTTATCTTCACCTGACCTGCAATCTCTCTTTAAGTGCCCTTGCTTTCCACACTTCCAACAAGTTATTCTACCATACCTGGACTTGGATCTCTTGCCATTAAACTTCTCCATTCATAGTCTACTTTCTTCTACCATTGCTCTACTCTCACTCAAACAAAAACCCCTGTGAGTAACCTGTAATCAACACACACTAACCAAATCTAATTCAACCTGTTAGTATCCCAACCAAAAGCTCTGATACCAGTTGTCAGGGAATCCAAGAACAACACACTTGTTCTTGATCCCACTTGCTAGGATCTTGCTCCTCAGAAAGAGCACAATATGATTACCAAATACAAGCAATTAAACATGTAGAAATATCCAAAAGTACAAGTAACTAAAATTGACAAATAACACAAAATATGAGAGACAATATACAATCTTATATTAATACTTATATAGAAGAGAATACAATAAAGCGACGCCACACTCTTCCACCTTACAGAGGCTTACCACACCTCAAGTGTACAATAATTCTTCTTCAAAACACTCTCCTACTGAAAACGGTCCCAACACATAACTCACACACAGAATTGGTGTTCACCTCTCCAACCAGTTAGTAATAACCCTACTAGTACACCAAGCACCCTAAAGTACTTCAAGTAGATCTCCCATGACCCTGTAACCTACAATTCAACAGACCATACGTACACATGTAGATCTCCTATGAGCTTGCAACAACTTGCAACTCAATGATCTTACAATGGAAGGATCTTCCTTTCCTTTCTTTCGAGCTCATAATTATAATACATGCCAATGGGTCTATAAATAGATCCCAAACTTAAACAATAACTTAGACTCTTAGTTTACTAATAATAGACACGTAGATCAAGACTCAAAATAGCCTTTACATGCAAACACTTCATTCAACAAACTAACTATTTATGTAATGAACAGTTCTAGAACACACAGGCGACCGACATCAATCCCTGTCTAACTGGTGCTGACCAATATTGGCCGACTCCCTGACAATGCTGGTTGCCTTCTACATTCATCTTGACTGATGTCGGTCATACTACTGACGTCGATACTTTTGGAACTTCAACAACCTCCTTTTCGTCTGCATAGTTAAAGCTTTTAGCTCCACAACCTAACAAATATGACTTAATTAACCATAACTTTATAATAAATGCAAGGATGAAGGTAAATGGGTCCAATATGAACCCGCTAAACCTAACTATGAGTTTAGGATGTGATTTAGAACTAAATTAGCTAATATTTCCTAACATATTAACCCATTTAGTCAATTTTTATAATTAGTGATGCATGTTAGATGAAATTAAACCCCATGGACCTAGTTTTGAATATATAAGATGTAATTTTGGGGTTAAGTAATCCCATTTTCACAATTCCTAAATAAAATAGTCCATAAATCCAATCATGAAAGAAATGTGGTCTAATTTGAGACCCTTTAACTTGACTACAAGAGTAGGATGTGTTTTGGGGATAAATTCGCTATTATTATGTTACATGAATTGATACAAATATTTAATTGGTGTAATTAGATATATGATTTGGGTGAATTTTAGCCTTGTGATCCTATTTTAACTCTATAAGATGTAATTTAGGGTTCAATCGACCCCACTATCATAACACCCTAAACCAAATATTCCACCAATTCAATAGAGAATGGAAATTGGGGTAATGTGATCCATTTAAACCTAATTGTGATTATAAAATTTGATCCAACACTCAATCATCCTTAATTTTATCACAAAATAAATTAGGGGTAATATAAACTCATTGAACCTAACTTCAAGTATAAGATGTTAGTCAAGTCTAATTGAACCTAATTTTAGCACTATAGGATGTGAGTTAGACATCAATAAAAAGGTAGTTATACCACATGATATTCTAATGACATATTTATATGATATATAACTATGTAAATATGTTGTGTATGTGTTATAATACATACGCATTACAACATGTTTTATTTATGCTCAAAATAGACAAAAACTCTTTTTTTAGTGAATATTTTTTATTCTAATCGAGAATTATGTCCCAATATACATCCTCAAAATCATTATGTGGCCTAAAATTTGAGGACAAAAGCTATCAATTTATTTTTTGAGATCCCACCTCCAAAATATATCAAATTTTTTTGGGTGCATCTCAAGATTGTCTAGTCATGGTTCATGGATCTCATTCAAATAAGATGGAGAAGTTAAAGAAAAAACATTGAACTAAATAAAATTGTTGAGAGAAAAAAAAAGTATGAATACAAGCATTTTATATGAGACAAGGTACAAAAACTTTCCCTAATGAGCTAAATGTCATAGATAATTATGAAATTGATAATGATGATGAATGTTTACCTAAAAGTTCAAATTTTTTTGCAAGTCCACAATCAAAGTATGAAGTTTTTTTTGTTGATGATGAATCTATGCATGATTATTTACCACTAAGAATGAATAAAATTACATGGAAACATAGAATTATGAATTTAAAAATGAATAAAATCTCATGGACACACTAGCCAATGAAAGTAATAATGATGAAACTAATAGTGAACATAAAGATATGAAAACAACGTCTCGACAAATTCCACCATTAATAACATATCGAAGGATTTATGTAGAAAAGGCAAATACTTAATTAATGTTGATGAAATATTTTTAAACTAATGCATTAAAAAATGTCTGACCACCATTCAAGAAGAATAGCTAAAAGAATTTTGGATAATTTTCTTGAAATATTATAATTTGATAGTCAAAAATGTCAATTGTTTGTTTCATTCATGCAATTTATTAAGATGAGACTAATGATATACACCTTAGGACTAAGAAAATCTAATATGAATGGTGAATACAAGGAAATTATTTAAAATATACACGATGCATATCATATTATAGGCATGAAAACATTTGACAAAGATTGTAATGTTAATAACATATAATTACAACTTGTGCAGTAAGTGATCAAATAGGGAAAAATTACATGGTTCCAAAAATGAATTGAAAACTAAACATAAATATAAAAATAATAAATAAAGTAATTAGAATACGTAAAATAATTAATGATGCCAATATCAATTAGCTATGGGCATTCTCTATTAGTTTTCTATGAAAGTAAAAGGCTATAGCTGATGATCTCAAAGATTTCATTTCCCAATTTTGGAAAGATAATACAAGAGTTTCACCCAATACAAAAGTTATATTGAAAATAAGAGTTGGTTCTCATAATCATGAACCACATATTAGACAATTCTTAGATATAAACCAAACACAATTTTACTCTATTTTTTTCAAAACATCCACAAATTTCTATTAGTCAATATATTTTTCGATGGACAAACCCTTATATGTAAAAATAAATCACACATGCACCGCTGGTTGTATGAAACATGTTGAATTTTTAATGCACTATGATATTATTCACCATATACGTTGTAATTTTCATTTGACAATATTTTTCATGAGTGTGGCATGGATGTTCTATGAAAATAAACAAGGAAATTTATTCAAACCATTTTTTGTGAAAGAACATATGGATATTTTTTTATAACAAAGCTTGTTTGGATGGAAATTATAACATTCATGTTGGATTGAAAAAAAAAAATGATTGTATACATGAGGAGAGTACAAGTGAAATTACACATGAATCAATTGATTTAATAAAATAGAAATATTTGACATATCAAGTAAAATATGGAAAAGAATCTAAAAGGTGTGACCTTGTTACAAAATAAATACAGGTTTCATAATTTATAGTCAAATTCAGGGAGAAAATTATTATTGAATATGCAAGGCACACACAAAAGGATAAATGATCAGATGAACATTTAAATTTAACCATTGACACATTCCTACTTGGTTATATTTTTTAGTATTTAACTTTGTTGATAATTACACATTCTAATCACAAATGGAAGTTTAGTCACAATATTACAACTCAATATAGGTTACCATATTCATGCATATATCATTCATACATTCACATAATATTATAGATCGAGATCAAAAAATATTAAGGGAGTGTCATTTCTAAGTTAGTGATGATTGTTAAAATTATACAAATTACGTGCAAGGTTGGTTTGACATGTTCTATGGAACGTTAACTGAGAGGAAAATTACTTCCAATCAACATTATATTTGGTCAAACAATTTTACATCATAATTCAAGAATGCATGGATGTTTTACTGGTTGAGTAGAATATATGTTACCACTAGGGTAGAACATATTTGAAGTTTCACTAAGGTCATATCGTGTGTAAAAAGAGTCATAAGAGGGGAGTAAATGTTTGAATATGGTGATATTTTGATCTATGAATAAATTATTATTTAATGGTGTAATAATAAAATGGGTGATGGTGCTCATTAAAGTTATTATATTTATAGATATCTTTGTTTAATGGAAGAATAAAAATTATAAAGTATTTGGATTATATTATTGTAACTAGACCAAGTGAGCTCTAATCATTTCATAACTCAAATGTAGGTTATTGAACTATTCATTCAAGACACTTAGAAAGTTCTTTTTGCATGCGTGAATTTATTTAGAATGATTTTTAGTCACAAGAGTTGGTGGATGAATGGAGATATAGACCTATAATTTGAAATGACACCTACCTGGTTCCACAAGCATTACAACTTATATATATGTCATAATCATATGATATTGATCTGTAGACCTTGAATTCAAATCAAAATATATTAGGTTCGATAAGAATTACAAATTACAAATATGGTATCATCACATGACTTTTAACATTTATACGGTCTACTATAACTTGGTATAATATAAATCGCTATGTACTATTTATTCTCATTATCTTATCTTCACAATGTGATTAAAGTTTCTTTTTTGTGATAAAAAAATATTTTTGTAGTTACTATGTATGAGGACAATGATGATGAAATAGATTCATACTTATTTTAGTGTGTATAGGAAAAATAAATTGAATTTCCTATTCATAGATGTGGAAAACATTGATTGTCACTCTAGGTCTATGGTAGTCACTATAACTAGGCTTTGACGATATCCTATAAGAAATTCAAATGTATGGTGGTTTTAAGACTTTGAAAGACATAGGAAGATATTTCACTCTTCAAATTTGGTTCTTGTAAAAAATATGCAATATATCATGGGAGTCCATTTGACAATAATCTATGGAATGTTCATGAGTCAAAACATGAAGTTATGCTTGCTACAATCAAGATTAAAGCATATCTTAGTGTTTTATTGGATTGAAATTCCAAGGTATGGTGAGTTATCAAATGTATATGTATTGAATTTTACCAAATTTTATTTATTTTTTAGATAGTACATATTAATTTCACTTTTAATTACTTATTAACAATTTTTTTGTAGGTTGGTAATGCCAAATAATCTTCCACCTTCATGTAGTTGACACCATTAGTAATGCATTTCATATTCTTGAATCTAATATAAGATTAAAAAAAGTAATCCATTATTATAGAAAGTGCATTCTTGAGTTTTGAATGCATACTTTATATCTCAATAGGGCATGATTCGAGACATTGAAACTGGTCTTAGATGTTATCTCACACCCTTGACGTGTCAGCAGTTTAATTTTCCTTCCATGAAGCACTAGAGGTGGAGATCTCCAACTACTACTTCAACATTGACAAAATTTGTGTTTAGTGTTTCTAAGCTCCTGAAAATTTGTGAAAACATTTAGATGGATGTATTTGGAGGTTTTAGTCCTTGTATTACAAGTCATTTGCCTATCTATATGTTTTCAAAGTGATGAACTTACATCTAGAGGTCCTGGAGATGAAAATGTCAATTGAGGGACAAAAATCTATATCTTCAATGGAAAAATAATTAAATTTTCGTAGTAATTATTATAACATGTGTCATGGATTTTTATCCAAGGTTAAATTAACATCCTCTAAGGTGAAACTATATGGCTTCATCATGCATGTGAGGGTCCTTTCAATTCATGTAAATGACTTATAGTTTCTATTTTATGTGAATCTGAAGTTAGCCTTTAAAAATGTAGTTTTATCATATTGGGAAGGGCATTATTGAGGTTAAAATGGGGTAGTGGGTCACTTGAACAAGTGTGATCATAGGAAAATAACCTTTTCCTATATGTTAACCACAATTTTTATGTGTTATAAGTGTTAGTTTCCTTCCTTTAAGTAGTAGTGGTGGAGATCTCCAACCACCACATCAACATTGGAAACATTTATTATCATTATTTCCAAGCTCCAGAATAATTGTGAAAAATTGCATCCTAATGGATTTATAGGTTTTGGTCATGGTATCAAATGTCATTTTCCTATCCATATGTGCTAGAAGTGATTGATTTGCATCTGAAGGTCCTGGAGGTGGGAATGTCAATTGGAGGATAAGAACTTGTGTCTTCACTACAAAACCATTACATTTTAGGATTGATTAATGTAACATGTGCCATGGATTTGTCTCGAAGGTTACATAAACATTTTTTATAGTTAAATTAGATGGACTAAACATATACATTATGGTTATTTTAGTTAATAAAAATGAATTATGGTTTAATTGTATGCATATATAAATTTAGACTAAAAAACTACAATCTTATCCTATTGAGAAGGGAATTTTAAAGTCAAAATGGGTAATATGTCATTTGAACGAGCGTGATCATATGTTAATAAGCTATTCATATACATTATATACCACCTCATATGTGTTTTTAGTGCAATTTTAATTCCATGAAGCACCAGAGGTAGAGATCTCCAACCACCACATCAATGTTGACAACATTTATTTTTAGTGTTTCCAAGCTTATAAATAGTATTAAAAACAAGAATATAGATGGATTTGGATGTATTGGTTGAGAGAAAGTTACTTGTATAAAAGAAAGGCTAATTATGCCTATTTGTGTGTGTTAGAAAAGAATGTGTGTAAGCGAATAAAAAATCAAAAATAGGAAAAAGAGGAGGTCATATGGAGCATAATAGGGGTGTCATTAATATATAATAGGAGGTATACATATTAACTTTAGTGCCTATGTGAACTAATCAAGGTGATAGAGGGCTTGTTAAGCAATGACAAATTTGCTTGGGTGAGAGGTAATTTTGAATGTGATCATGAGTGTCAAGGAGCAGACCATGATGGCATATTGTGATTAAGAGAACCTTAATGAGGATATGAGTAGAGTATAAGTCTTTAAGGTTTTCATATATGATAAGGGGTGTATTACATACATGGATATGTTGATAAGGCCATGATGAGGTAATTGTTGTGCAGAGAGAGCAAATATAAGATTGAGTATGACATTGATGTCATAGAGAGTAGAAGAAAGAGAGAGAATGAAAAAAGACCATCATCAGGTGTTAATAAGATTCAAGGAAAACTTGGATAAATCGTTGGTGGTTAAGTGGGTGATGAGTCATCATAAGTGTTGATTGAGTGGGTGCTTGATCAAAAGGGGCTTGGCACCTCTTAGCAAGTTGGTGCTTGCTAAAGCCAAGTGGGTACTTGGTGAATTAGGGGTTGGTGCTCCTTGTTGGGTTTGTTCTCAGGTAAAGATTGATTCATTACTTTATAGGACTATTTTTCCAAGCTTTATTTTAGTGGGTTTTATCCCCCATGAGGGTTTCCCATTTATATTCAATGTGTTATAGTTATTTATGCATTGTTTTGGTTGATTAATGTTTTCTTAATGTTTATGTACATTGGGTTGATATTGATTGATGAATGGTAATGAATGAATGATAAAGTGAAATTATAAGAGTATTAATGACACTGATTCACCCCTACCTCTTATTGATTATGCTTCCAACAAAAAAGTGTTGCAATCACCTTTTGACTTTATCCACATATTAAAATAATGGGTCCCCTTATAAATTCAACCCATGCATGACCATTTATCTTTTTCACCATGTGACAATCCACATATGACTCACTAAAGAAAACACACATGTCTTCTAGTGGAGTACTATGCCCCACACCTATCACATCATAATGATCACACTTGGGACCCTTCATGGGCCCACTTTCATGTCATGTTCTTGCCACATCACCTAATCTACATCTATATGATTTCATTCATCAAATCCCTTCTTCTTAAATATTCAACCTATTTTCAGTATCTACAAAAAACCATATGTTAAAGAATCTCACATTTGATCAATTTGTTGAAAAGATGGCAGAAAGAGAAAAGGCCTTTCGAATAAAAATTGAGTCTACAATAGGATAAAGTGTGTGTTATGTCAAAGTAAATTCTTAAAAATCATCTAACAAGGCCATGTCTTCTAAAAATAAAGTTAATAAAAAGTAAAAGAAAAAGCACAAGGGAAAATGTGGCAAAAATGAAAATCATGGTGGTCAAAAACAAAATGATAAACAAAACCTCTACTTCAAATAGTGTGATAGAAAAATCAGTCATGAGACTCATGAATATAGAACTCCATGGGATAATATTAAAACATACCATAAGAAGAAAGAGGAAAAAACAAAGAAAACAAAAGGTTAAATTCTACCCAATTCACTAATGAATGTGTTTTTTCTTGTATAGATGATGAAACAAGTAGTGTCTCAGTCAGTTCTTCATGGTTTAATGCTTGAGTTCTTGATAATAGTGCCACTTTACATATGAATTTCTAAAGAGATTTATTTTAGGAGTTTACGGAAGAAAGTTGTGGTATAGTATACCTCATAAATAGATTAAGTATACAACCACAAGGAAGAGGTAAAATAAGAATCAAGTGTCCAAAGTTTCTAGATTTCAAACTCTAAAATGTCCTCTACCTTCCTCAATTTAAATAAAACTTGTTATCCCTAGTTCTCATAAGGAAACAAGGATAGTCCATTATGTTGGATAATGGTGATGTCACTATCATGATAAAAAGTGATAATGTAGTTATCCTGACTAGATATGAGGAATGAAAACTACTCAAACTCAAGGGTGAGCCATAAAATTTAAGGAATTATGCCCATCTCTTAGAATATGGAGTGTCTCCAAACATGTTGTGACATGCTCAATTTGGTAACACTCACTATAATATCATTCATGTATTGTAAAATAATGTTGTTGTTAGCATGCCTACATTTCCTACAAAATTAGATGAAAAGTGTTAAGTCTTCATCTCGGATAAACACACAATAGAACCATTTAAAATTCAAAGTGGAAAGATAACTAAACATTATTAATTTTTCTCTTAGACTTGTGATCTCTTCCAATCCTCTTCACTAGTGGTCATAAGTACTTCATGTTGTTCATTGATCACTACAACTAAATGACATGGATATACTTTTTGAAGAAAAAATCATAAGACTTTGATACTTTCCAAAATTTTGAAACATGAATGAAAATGAAGCACAAACACACATCGAGACACTCAAGAATGACAATGATGATGAATTCATTTCAAATAAGTTTGAATCTTGTCTTGATCAAAACAATATCAAACACCATATCATAGTTACATACACTCCTAAACATAATGGAGTTGTAGAAAGGATGAATAGATCTATGATGAATATGGTTTATGTAATGGTGTGTTATAAATGGATAGATCTACACTTTTGGGTTGAAGCAGCTAAAACAATAGTATACCTCTATAGTAGATCACCATCAACATCCCTTCAATGTAAGACTCTGTATGAGATGTGGTGTGGTCATATCCATTCAATGCGACACTTGGATTTTTGGATCCACTTCTTATGCATTGATTCTAAAAGAGAAAAGAAATAAGTTAGACCATAAGAATTGAAAATGTATCCACATAGGATATTTTGAATCCTCTAAGGCATACAATATATATGATGATAAAGAGAAGAAGTTTATTGTTGTAAGAGAAGTTGTATTTTATGATTCTACAAAGGACAAATAGCATATTGATCAACAATTGAGTTGGATGTCCATAAAGAGAGTGATTTGGATGTTACAAACAATGAGTGAGTGACATAATGTTTTGAATCTATTGATTTTATTTTGTCTCTTATACATGAACTTGAAACTCCTCTTATAGGGGAGAATGAAACTTTATTAAAAAATTAATAGTGGATATTAGAATAGATAGTAGAAAGTGGTAGAACTTCAGAAGATGGACTTAAAGCACCTAAAACAGAGAAAAAAATGCCTAAGTGGGCCACTCATACATTGAAAGATGTGAAACCTAATGAAGTTGGGAAAATAAGCACAATAAGTGCACATGAAATTGCATCACAATTAGATAAGTCCCTTGAATAAATGCATGATGGAATTGAAAAGCTCACCTTGAATGATTTTCTAGAAGAAGAACTCAATGTTGTATTTGATTCAAAACCAACATATTTCAAATAGGTTGAGAATCTTAAATATTAGAGAAATTTAATGAATTATGAGTACAATGCATTGGTAAAAAATGGGACTTGGAAATTAGTTGGTCCTCTATATGGCTGCAAATTGATTGGTTTAAAATCGGCCTACTATAACATATACAAGACTGATGACTCACTTGACAAGAACAAAGAATGGCTTGTAATAAAAGGTTATGCTCAAAAATAAGGAATTGACTACAAATAAACCTTTAAATGTACATCAAAATAGACAACCATTTAAACCATGTTGGCTTGTGCAACTCATAACAGATGGAAAGTTCACCAAATAGATGTCAAAACTACATTCCAAAATGGTGACCTCAAGGAAAATGTGTACATGATACAACCTAAAGGTTTTGTATTATATGGACAAGAGAAAAAACATGTAAACTAGAAAAATTGTTATATGGTTTAAAATAAGCCCATCAAACATGGTATGATAAACTAGTTGAGCACCTCATTAATATGAACTTCAAACATTTTGAGTTTGAAGATTTGACTCTTTTCATCAAAATAATTGACAAAACAATTTTATTTATGTTGTATGTTGATGATTTGCTCATCATAGGGAACAATTAATAGTACACTTCAAAATTTAAATCAAAGTTGATGAAAAGCTTTGAAATGACTGATTTGAGTTATATTCATTACTATTTGGGTATTGAAGTAATTCAAAAACCAAATTATTTTTTCATCACTTAGTATAAGTATGTTGGTGACATTATAATAAAGTTTAGAATGGAAGATTTTAAACCTCTTAGCACACCCATGGAATAGAGTCTAAAATTGGCATCTAATGATTCAATATATTTAGTTGATGCCACTAATATAGACAACTCATTGAACGTCTAATTTATGTGACCCGAACTCAATGAGATATATCATTTGTAGTTGATGTCCTTTCAAGATTCATGTAACAACCTAGGGATAATCATTGACTAGAACTAAAAATGGTCCACAGATATCTCAAAGGAACACATAATTTTGGGCTCAAATACTCTAGGATAGAAGATTTCAAACTGGTTATGTATTCAAATTTTGACTATGCTAGTGATCGTGAAGATGGAAATTCCACCTCAGGTTTTCTAATGAATTTTTTGATAATAGTTGTCATTTGAAAATCAATGAAATAATTTGTGTTGGTAATTTCTTCAATAGAAGCAGAATCTATGGCCACTTCAAGGGTAACTAGAGAGATCTTGTGGCTCAGAAGGTTTCTTTTAGATTTTTAAGAGCAATAGGTTATGTCAACATCTATCATTGTTAAAAACACTATTTCAACTCAGATGGTAAATAATACAGTCATTCACGATCAAACCAAGTATATCAATACAAAATTTCATCTAATTTAGCACTATGTGAAAGATGGCAGTGTCAAGTTGCAACATTGCTCGACAACAAAGCAACTAATAAACATTATGACAAAACATCATAAATGAGAAAAATTTAAAAAGTTTAGAGGAATGATTGGTCTGATAAAGACCCTATAGATTTGGTGGGATGTAACAATATTGTATATATTTGTTATTAATCTTAGGTGTCTAGCTTTCATTTTATTCAATAAGCTTTCCATTCTCATAGGAATAGGAAGAGTCACATTGAGAATGTGAAGTGAACAACCTTTTTGGATTATTTAATGTAATGTTTGATCCTATTTTCAATTGAATCATAAAATATAACTTCATTTTCATTCCTCCAATATTCTTTCTAGCCTAACAAAATTTAGAGTTTCACTATAGCTATCCATAGAAAAGGGGAGCATGATAATTTCCAAACATGTGTGAAAAGAGACATTTAAAGAGATAAGTTGATGTTTAAATATGACACTAATTTTATTGATGCAAAAACCATTGGGGTGAGTGAAAAAATTTTGGAGACAAAAATGGGCCTACCTGTGGATATATTTTTCATGCAAATTCAGAAATTTTAACCTATGTAGATTATTTGAGATGGCTACACTCAAAACTTGAAGATGGTATAAGAACATGACTTATATAAATTAGAGTCTAGTTTATAAAACACTAATTCTATTTTTTCAAATGGTTAAGTATAAATAGTTCAAACATCTAAAATTTGAAAAGGGATTATTATTATTATTATTTTTTAAATAGAGTAGATATTTGGTCATGCAGACCTTCATTTTTTGAAAATCATTTAATATTATTTTAAACCATTTGGTAAAAATTTAGATAATGTCATCTAATTTTTATTGATATTATAAGTAAATAGATCTTAAAAACTAAAAAAATAGTGATAGTAGGTCATGCCCCCTCACCTAACTACCTCAAAAAAATGAAAATTCCTATTTTTTAATGCATGTAAAATTAGGCCTACTTTTTGACCATATAATTTTATTCATAGTTAGATTAACAAAAAAAATACATAAACATATATAGGCATGTATATTTATGGTATGTAGTTGATTTGAAAGACATAGTTAGAAAGAAACATAGATGGGAACCTTAAAATATTCCAAAAATTATAAAAATCATATATTTAGAAAGAGGACAGTGTGCTCGTCATCGTATAAGTAATATTATGAATTTTATTTTTGAAATTCATAGCATTTTTGGTGATGGAAGTTGAATTTTATTATTTTCTATCAAAAATATTAGATTCAACTATGTCTATATGTCTAAGCCTTAGGCAAAGGAATCCAAGCCATTTTTGAGCCAAAAATAATGATTTCTAAATTCAAACATACCATAGTGTATGTGCATAATAACATGTGCACGTTATAGCACATACACATTACATTGACATAGCGTAAAAAAATAAATTGTGTCTATGTATATGTGTTTATAATTATCTATTCATAATTATAATTTGATTGTTTTTAATTTAAATTTAGTGTGTCAATATGTACAATACCACAAAAGGGAGATAATGGATATAGTCATGCAATTTTGGTGAGGTTATGCCTGCAATCATAATTTCAACTATATAGAATATGATTTAGGGTTAAATCGGGACTAATTTCATTATAGAATGAATGAAGTAGTCAATTATTTCACTGGTGGATGAAATTAGAGCCACTTTGAACCCATTAAATGTAACTACATGTATAAGATGTGATTTGAAGCTAAATTAGATTAAATTTCCTAAAAAAATGAGAGGAGTGAATTGGTGCAATTAGTGATGAAATTTGAGATAAATTCATCCTCTTGAACATAATTTTGACTTTAAGGAATGAAATTTTGGGATGACAAGACTAATGTCATCATAAAATGAAGCAAATAGTCAATTGGTTAAATTTGAAGGAACTCAGGGATAATTTGAGCCCCTTTACCCTTCTTATGACTATAAAATGTGATTTGGGGCTTAACAAACTCCAATTTAATAAGACAATGAAGTAAATGACCATTTATTTCAATGATAGATGCAGGTTTGACATGTATAGGATGTGGTATTGGGATGAATAAACTGTAATGTCAACATATAATGAATGAAATAGTTGATTATTTCAATTTTGGAGGCAATTAGGGTTAATATGAGCCCCTAGAACCTTAAAATGTTATTTGAGTCTAAGTTGGATTTAATTTCATCATAGGTTTACCCAATTAGTTAAATGGTGAAATCAATGACACACTTATAAAAACATTGAGCCACTTGAACCTATTTTCAATTGTATATGATTTGATTTGTAGTGAAATTGTACCTAATGTCATAATATAATGAGCCAAATAGTGGATTCATTAAATTAAGAAGGCATTTGAGGCCAATTTGAGCCCCTTCAACCTAACTACAAGAGCAGGATGTGATTTGGGGCTAAACAAGCTCTAATTCTATCATGAATTTATATAATTAGTTAATTGGTGTAATTATAGACATGATTTGGGATAAATTAATCCCATGTGAACCTAATTTATGTCTCTATATATTATATAAGAAGCAAAATATGGATCACTCAACCCTAATTTTATCACAAATGCAAACATGAAGGTAATTGTGGCCAATATAAACCTGTTGAACCTAACTACCAATATAGGATGTAATTTGAGGCTAAATTAGCTTATATTATTGACATATTGTTTCAATTGGTCAATTTTTACAACCTTAAACCTTAAATCTAAAACCTTAATTTTATCAAAAATGTAAACCTGAAGGTAGTTAGGGCCAATCTGAAACTATTAAACCCATATTTGAGTCTAAGATGTAATTTAGGGCTAGAAATTAGCTCATATTTCCTAACATATTATGTCAATGAGTTAATTGTTAAAATCAATGATGAAAGTTAGACAAAAATAAACATCATGAACCTAATTTTAACTATGCAAGATGTAATTTTGAGGTTAATAAAATCCATTATCATAACAAAATAAATAAAATAATCCACCAATTCAATCACAAAGGAAATTGGGGCCAATTTGAACCCCTTCAACATAACTACAATATCATGACATGATTTGGGGCTAAATTAACTCATATTCCATCATGATTTGATCTAATTAGTTAATTGGTACAATTATGGATGTGATTTGGGCCAAATTAAGCCTCGTGAACCTAATTTATGGTTCAATCAATTATATGTGTTGAAAAATATGGCTTAATTAACCATAATTTTATTATAAATGCAAAGATGAAGGTAAAGGGGGCCAATATGGACCCATTGAACCTAACTATGAGTTTAGGATGTGATTTAGAGCTAAATTAGCTCATATTTCCTAACATATTAATCCATTTAGTCAATTTTTATAATTAATGATGCATGTTAGATGAAATTAAACCCCATTGACCTAATTTTGACTATATAGGATGTAATTTTGGGGTTGATTGACCCCATTATCATAATTCCTAAATAAAATACTACATAAATTCAATCATGAAAGAAATGTGGTCTAATTTTAGACACTTGAACCTGATTATATGAGTAGTATGTGATTTGGAGATAGATTAGCTATTATTATGTTGCATGTATTGATCCAAATATTTAATTGGTGTAATTAGAGATATGATTTGGGTGAATTTTAGCCTTTTGATCCTATTTTAACTCTATAAGATGTAATTATGGGTTTAATTGACCCCACTATCATTATACCCTAAACCAAATATTCCACAAATTCAATAAAGAAGGGAAATCAAGCTAATGTGATCCCTTTATACCTAATTACGATTATAAAATTTGATCCAACACTTA
Organism: Torreya grandis; assembly: GCA_037957365.1. Taxonomy (NCBI): domain Eukaryota; kingdom Viridiplantae; phylum Streptophyta; class Pinopsida; order Cupressales; family Taxaceae; genus Torreya; species Torreya grandis. The sequence continues at coordinate 3,093,356 of JARHVA010001499.1, read as the reverse complement.
ATCATCCTTAATTTTATCACAAATGAAATTAGGGGTAATATAAACCCCTTCGACCTAACTGCAGGTTTGAGATGTTAGTCAAGGCTTATTGAACCTAATTTTAACACTATAGGATGTGATTTAGACATCAATAAGAAGGTATTTATATCACATAATATTCAAATGACATATTTATATGATATATAACTATGTAAATATGTTGTGTATGTGTCATAACACATACCCATTACAACATGTTCGAGTTATGCTCAAAATAGACAAAAACACTTCTTTCAGTGAATATTTTTAATCCTAATAAAAAATTATGTCCCAACTTACCACCTCAAAATCTATCAATTATTTTTTTGAGATCCTACCTCCAAAATATATCAATTTTTTTTGGGCATGTGTCAAGATTATCTTGTCATGGGTTATGGATCTCATTCAAATAAGATGAAGAAGTTAAATAGAAAAATATTGAAGTAAATAAAAGTGTTCAGAGAAAAATAAAAGGTATGGATGCAAGCTTTTAATATGAGACAAGGTACAAAAACTATCCCTAATGAGCCAAATGTCATAGATAATTATGAAATTGATACTGATGATGAATGTTTACCTAAAAGTTCAAATTTTGTTGTAAGTTAACATTCAAAGTATGAAGTTTTTTTGTTGATGATGAATCTATGCATGATGATTTACCCCTAAGAATGAATAAAATTAGATGGAAACATAGAATTATGAAATTAAAAATGAATAAAATCCCATGGACACACTAGTCAGTGAAAGTAATAATGAAAAAACTAATAGTGAACATAAAGATATGGAAAAAATCTCTCAATAAATTCCACCATTAATAACATCTCAAAGGATTTTTTTAGAAAAGGAAAATACTTAATTAATGTTGATGAAAATATTTTTAAACTAATGCATAAAAAATGTCTGACCACCATTCAAGAAGAATAACTGAAAGAATTTGGGATAATTTTCTTGAAAAATTATAATTTGATAGTCAAAATGTCAATTATTTATTCCATTGATGCAGTTGATTAAGATGAGACTAACGATATACACCCTAGGACTAAGAAAATCTAACATGGATGGTGAAGACAAGGAAATTATTTAAAATCTACATGATGCATATCATACTATAGGCATGAAAAGATGCGATAAAGATTTTAATGTTACTAACATATAATTACAACTTGTGCAGTAAGTGATCAAATAGGGAGAAATTACATGGTTCCAAAAACTAGTCAAACACTGAACATAAATAGAAAAAATAATAATTAGAATATGTAAAATAATTAATGATGCCAATATAAATTAGCTATGGACATTCTCTATTAGTCTTCTAAAAAATTACAAGGCTATATCCAATTATCTCAAAGATTTACTTTCCCAAATTTGGAAAGACAATATAAGAGTTTCACCCAATACAAAAGTTGTATTGAAAATAAGAGTTAGTTCTCATAATCATGAACCATATATTAGACATTTTTTAGATATAACCTAAACACAATTCTACTCTATTTTTTTAAAAACATCCACAAATTTCTATTAGTCAATATATTTTTTGATGGACAAACCCTTCTATGTAAAAATAAATCACACATGCACCACTTGTTGTACAAAACATGTTGAATTTTTAATGCATTATGATATTAATCACCATATACATTGTAATTTTCATATTGACAATATTTTTCATGAGTGTGGCATGGATGTTCAATGAAAATCAGCAAGGAAATTTATTCAAACCATTTTTTATGAAAGACCAGATGAATAATTTTTTTATAACAGAGCTTGTTTGGATGGAAATTACAACATTCTTGGTGGATTAAAAAAAATAAATGATTGTATACATGAGGAGAGTACAAGTGAAATTAGACATGAATGAGTTGGTTTAATAAAATACAAATATGTGACACATCAAGTAAAATATGAAAAAGAATCTAGAAGATGTGAGCTTGTTACAAAATAAATCTAGGTTTCATAGTTTTATAGTCAAATTCAGGGAGAAAATTATTTATGAATATGCAAGGCACACACAGAAGGATAAATGTTCAGATGAAAATTTAAATTTAAGCATGGACACATTCCCACTTGGTTATATTCTTTTAGTAATCAACCTTGTCAATAATTACACATTGTAACCACAAATGGAATTTTAGTCACAATATTATATAGGTTACCAAATTCATGCACATATCATTCATACATGCACATAATATTATAGATCGAGATCAAAAAATATTAAGGGAGTGTCATTTCTATGTTAGTGATGATCAATAAAATTATACAAATTACATGCAAGGATGGTTTGACATGTTCTACGGAAAGTTAACTGAGAGGAAAATTACTTCCAATCAACATTAGATTTGGTTAAACAATTGTACATCATAATTTAAGAATGCATGGATTCTTTATTGGTTGAATAGAATATATGTTACCACTAGGGAAGAACATATTTGAAGTTTCACTAAGGCTATATCATGTGTAAAAAGAGTCGTAAGAGGGGAGTCAATGTTTGAAGATGGAAATATTTTGACTGATGAATAAATTATTGTTTAACAATATAATGATAAAATGGGTGATGGTGCTCAATAAAATTCTTATATTTATAGATATTTTTGTTTAATGGAAGAATAAAAATTATAAAGTATTTGGATTTTATGATTGTAACCAGATCAAGTGAACTCTAATCATTTCATAACTCAAATGCAGGATCTTGAACTATTTATTCAAGACACTTAGAAGGTTTTTTTTTTTTTTTTTCGCATGCGATAATTTATTTAGAATGAGTGTTAGTCACAAGAGTGGGTGGACGAATGGAGTTATAGACCTCTAATTTGAATTGACTCCTACCAAGTTCTACAAGCATTACAACTTATATATATATATATATATATATGCATATATATATATACACACACACATATATATATATATATATACATATATATATACACATATATATACATATATATATACACATATATATACATATATATATACACATATATATACATATATATATACACACATATATACATACATACATATATATATATATATATATATATATATATATATATATATATATATATATATATATATATATATATATATATATATATATATATATATATATATATATGACATTGATCTGTAGACCTCTAATTTAGATCAACATCTATCAGGTTCTAAAAGCATTACAACTTACAAATATGATATCGTCACATGAATTTTACCATTTATATGATCTACTACAACCAGGTATAATATTAATCACTATGTACTATTTATTCTCATTATATATCTTCACAATATGATTAATGTTTTTAAAAAAAAATAAATAAAGGGCATGTTTTTGTAGTTACTATTGATGAAGACAATGTTTGTGAAATATATTACTACTTATGTCATTGTGTATATGAAAAAATAAATTGACTTTCCTAGTCATAGATGTGGAAAACATTGATTATCCCACTAGGTCTATGGTAGTCATTATAACTAGGCTTTGATGATATCCTATAAGAAATTCAAATGTATGGTAGTTTGAAGACTTTGAAACACATAAGAAGATAGTTTAATCTTCAAATTTGGTTCTTGTAAAAAATATTCAATTTCAAATATATCGTGGGAGTATATTTGACAATAATCTATGTAAAGTTCATGAGTCAGAATAGGAAGTTAGGCTTGCTACAATCAAGATTAAAGCATATCTTACTGTTTTATAAGATTGAAATTCTAAGGTATATTGAGTTATCAAATGTATATGTTTTTAATTTTACAATTTAATTTTTATTTTTTTATATTGTACATATGAATTTCATTTTTAATTACTTATTAACATTTTTTTTTAGGTTAGTAGTGCCAAATAAGCTTCCACCTTCATGTAGTTGACACCATTAGTAATGCATTTCATATTCTTGAATCTAAGATAAGTACTCCATTATTATAGAAAGAGCATTTTTGAGGTTTGAATGCATACTTTGTATCTTAGTAGGGCATGATTGGAGACCATGAAACTAGTCCTAGATGTTATCTCACACCCTTGACATGTCAGCAATTTAAGTTTCCTTCCATGAAGCACTGGAGGTGGAGATCTCCAACTACTACTTCAACATTGACAAAATTTGTTGTCAATGTTTCCAAGCTCCTGAAAATTTGTGAAAACATGAATATGTATGTATTTGGAGGTTTTTGCCCTATTATTACATGTCATTTTCCTATTTATATTTTTTCAAAGTGGTGGACTTATGTGTAGAGGTCATGGAGATGAAAATGTCAATTGAGGGACAAAAAAGTATATCTTCAATGTAAAAATAATTACATTTTAATACTCATTATTATAGCATTTGTCATGTATTTTTATCCAAGGTTAAATTAAAATCCTCTAAGATGCAACTATAGGGATTCATCATGCATGTGAGGGTCCTTTAGATTCATGTAAATGACGTATAGTTTCTATTTTATGTGCATATGAAGTTACACTTAAAAAATGCAATTTTATCATATTGGGAAGGGCATTATTGAGTCCAAAATGGGGTAGTGGGTCACTTTACTAAGTGTTATCATAGGAAAATAAACTTTTCATATATGTTAACCACCATTTTTTATGTGTTATAAGTGTTAGTTTCCTTCCTTTAAGTAGTAGTGGTGGAGATATCCAACCACCACTTCAATGTTGGCAATATTTATTATCATTATTTCCAAGCTCCAGAGTAATTGTGAAAAATTGTATCTAAATGGATTTATATGTTTTGATCATGGTAGCACATGTCATTTTCCTATCCATATGTGATAGAAGTGATTGATTTCCATCTAAAGGTCCTGGAGGTGGATATGTCAGTTGGAGGATAAGAACTTGTCTCTTCACTATAAAACCATTACATTTCAGGACTGATTAATGTAACATGTGCCATAGATTTGTCTCCAAGGTTACATAAACATAATTTATGGTTAAATTACATGGATTAAACATACATGTTATGGCTATTCTAGTTTGTTCAAATGAATTATGGTCTAATTTTTATGCATATATAAAGTTAGACTAATAAACTACAATTTTATCCTATTGAAAAGGGAATTCTTGAAGTCAAAACGGGTAGTAGGTCATTTGAACGAGCATGATCAGATGACAATAAACTATTAATATACATTGTATACCACCTCATATGTGTTTCTAATGCAATTTTAATTCCGTGAAGCACCAAAGGCAGAGATCTCCAACCATCACTTCAATGTTGACAACATTTATTGTTAGTGTTTCCAAGCTTTTGAATGGTATTGGAAACATCAATCTAGATGGATCTGGAGGTATTGGTTGTGGGATCAGTGTATTTTTTATATCCATATGTGTTTAAAGTTATGTATTTTTATATTGAGGTCTTAAAGGTGGAAATGTTTGTTGGAGGACAAGAACTTATCTCTTCACTAAAAAAAATTGCATTTCAACACTAAATACTGCAACATGTGCCACAAATTCATCTCTAAGGTTCCATCAACATGATCCAAGGTGAAATTAGAGGAATTTATAATTAATTTTATGGTTTCATATAGATAATACATACAAATCTAAGATGTTCATTGACATGTATATTTAATAATCACCTCAAATTTCTTTGTGTTTGATTTTTTGAAATAAGATTATTTTTGGAATTAACCCCATTTGCATGAGAAGGTAAGGAGGATTTTTATATTCAAGGGTGAATATGGAACACCTATCTAATATATTTGAGAATCATAAGTTATATCAGGACATTTCATCAAAGAGGTTGTATTATTTTAAACATTTCATGTTGGCATATGATGAAAAGAGTAGAAATATCCACACTGAGTGTACTATCAAGAGAAAAAAATTGAAGAAGTGAAACAGAAGATCTATAACCATGAAAATATTTCAAGGCCTCAAGACACATGATAATTATAATATTTCACATAGATTACATATAAATTAGGTCTTTTATGCCCTTAATGAAGTGGCTAGTTGGATTTTTGAAGTAGGTGGCACTATTTACAAAAATGTTGTATGTTTGTAAATTTAATGAATGCAAAAACATGAATAAGAAGTGCCAAATGATATTAAACTAGTGTATCAAGGGTATGTACATCATAATAGTGACAACATCATATCAAATATTTGGACCATCCATAATGCAATCAAGGATGGTATCTATTCATTATCTCCACAAATTAATCAAATTATGACATCTCAAATATTTTAGCCCATAAATCATAAAACAATGTCTAGAAAGATATAAGTCTTGTAAAATCATATCAAAGCATCATATAAATCTAAAAACAACCAATTAATTAAATATAATCAGATAATTTAATAATTTTGACAAGACTATCCACAAGTAGCAAATCATAGTACCCCATTCCAATTAAGAATCACAAAAAAAATCATCGAATGGTGTATCCCAGTCATGAGATACACTTCACACAAATATATGACTCTGTCTTTAACATTTTACTATTTTATCCTATATATTTATAATTTCAAAATATATTGAATTATTGTAAGTTAGTTTTAATAATCTCACAAATGAAATATTAAAGACCATATTTAAATATGGCCATACAATAATCAAATTTAGTTTTTCAATAATAAGTGATCTAAATTATATGTGGATATGTATGTATGTGTGTATGTATGTATGTATGTATGTATCCATAAAATCCATAAAGTCATACAAAATAAGAACATAATATAATGTTCGGTTAATGCCATATAAGCATACAATGTGAAAAAGGTGTGTATTTCCATATAGGCTTACAAAAAATTACATCATCTAAGAACATAATATAATATCAATTAAATTCCATATAGGCATATAATTCTAAAAATGAGTACATTACCATATATCCATACTAAAAATTACATCGTTTAATACATACTAATCATAAAAAGTCCTTCCTCTCTTTGTCTTCCTCAAAATAAAATTTCCCTAGGATGCCTTGCTCATAGATGGAGATCCCTCAGATGCCTTAGATTCCTCCAAGGTTTGAATGTGGGTCTTTTATGCTTATCGCTCCATTTTTGTTGAATATGTTCATATATTAATATTATTATAAAATTTATGTACTAGACATGCAACAGAGTTTTAAAATAATTTAAAACTAATAAAAAATATTTAAACGTGCACTTACTACAATTTTTTGTTCATGCTCAATTTTCCTCTGACACTCAAAAGGGTCTGTGAGAGATCAATGTGCATTCAAAAGAGTGTGAAAGGGGGGTAAAATGAGAAGGTTCCCTTCTAATCATATAAATGGTCATCATAAAACCTTGCATATACAAAACATTCACATAAGTTATATTTGACCAAGTATAGAGTGAAATTATTAAAATAAATTAAAATTCAAAATTAAAAATTATGAGTTAACATTCCTTAGTGCATTTTTGCATGGATTTAATTATTTTAGTAATGCATGTGTCTATTTTAGGCCATAAATATGGAGGAGTCTCCATTGTGGTCATCAAGAGAACAAAAAATATCTTATTGTTAGTTTAGCATAGACCTATATAAATAAATACATGTACATGAAATATCAATGAAAAATTATTTTTATCTATGTAAACATCATCTAAGTAACATCAATAGATATAGTGGTACATGACTAATAAATATGCTATGATTATGCAAACATCAACTGAGTAACATCAATAAATGTAGTAATAGATGACCCACAAACTTTTTATGAATATGATGGTATTGTCTCCTCCTGTAACATAAAAAGTTTCATGTATATTATTGAATTTCTATGTAAATTAATTTTAACTTTTAAATACAAATATAACTAAAATTTAAAATGTCAGTTATAGAAGATAACTCAATATCTATAGTCAATGTGTGCATAACAAATATATGTGCCAAAAACTTATCACTCAAAATAATATCATCTAAGCCCTCAAAAGCACCACCATTTTCATTTGAAAGCCCAGTGCATATAACACCATAACATCTAAAATGGTGAGGTTAGGTGTGCATGCTAAGTGGAGGATCCCCATGTCCACCCTCTTTAGCATCAGTCTCACAAAGCTTACTCATATGCTAAATGAGTGTGTCAGTAAGTGCATAAAGAGCATGCATATTGTTAATCTCAATGACCTCCTTCATTGTAAAGGGGATCTCAGTTTGAAGTGGATTTTGGGTAGGAAATCTTGTAGGCCATTTAGGCATATAGTGTACACCTAGTCTATACTATGTAGAGCCTTTACCTTGACCCTATAACTTTGAGTAGTTAAAAAAATTAGAAATATCATTGAGGAAAAAATTGTAAAATATTTTCATCAAAAAATAGAATGGAACTTTATGGTTGTCAAAAAGTGGGTAATTGAAGATATCCACTATTACTCCCAAAATTGCTTCTTATCAATTTTTGTTAACATTGGTGGATTTTAAACCATTTTACTTATAATAGAAAGGGTGCATTGGTTGATGGATCAATGAATAATTCATAAATTAATTAATTTATTATTTTTTAATCCTTCACTTCATGTGATGATAATATGTCAGCATAGTAAGCCATACATTTGAACCTATATGATACCCATCTATCAATTTAACTTATTATCAAGTCAAATTGGCCTAGTAGTAATTTTAGTGTATTAGCCAAATATGTTTGTTGGGTGGTGGTAAAACTAGTGTTGCATATTATCCTAATTTTCTCTTCAATTTGTATTTTATTCTTGAATATGTGTGAATCCAAATCCACCTAACTAACTAGACACCTTGTGGAATTGTAAGAGGGTTGGGAGGAGGGTTATGAGGCTATTGTATTCCATTTGAATGGGTTGTTATAACAAAAAAAATGTTTTAATAATAAAATAATGAAAATAAAAAATAATTGATAAAATATAATGTTAACAGGTTTTAATTTTGTTTGCTTCCCTGCCTTCTATGGTGACATTGTTGATTTTTTAAGGTAATGGATAATAACAGTGTCTTTTATCCTCCTGGAATAAAAACATAATCATAATAGGGTAAATACTAGACACCAATGCAAATAAAAATGAATTTGGTTATGGTTTTAGTGGTGGTTTTTATTTTTGTATCTTATAGATATAACATGTGTGTGCTTCTATTACTATAAGAAACATGTACGTTTATTTACTATAATAAATGTGTACATGATTTTAAGAATATAATAAACACATACATATTATGGCTCGATACACACCAAGACCAAAATTTAATAATGTTTATATTCTATTTCCATTACGCATACACGTTATGAAATAATGTGTACATATTAATTTAAAATGTCCATGAAATTGTCCCCCAACTCTATGCACTTACCCATTATTAAATGGTGCAAATATAAAGTGGGCCATGTTGCACAAGAAAACTCTAGTGTTCATAGATATTTTTAGTTGATGGAGAATTATTAATTATCAATGTACGAGGATTGTATAGCTATAACATGATTGATTTGTAGCTCAAATATAGGGTATTAATCTATTCATATGGTAAACTTGGCATGTTTTTATCTGCATGAACAAACATTGTTTTGAATGAGTTTGATTGATAAGAGGGGGTAGATGATTGGAGTTGTATACATCTAATTCAAATCAAAACATATCAATTTCCACCAACATTACAATTAATAGAGTTGACATCATCACATAAATTTGACCATGTATATGATCTAGTGGAACAAAGTACAATGTTAATCATTATGTGCTAAATTATCATTATCTATCAAATCATTATTAAAAAAATATTTTATTTTGTGATGTAGGAAATTTTTTTGTAGTTATTATGGAGGATCAAAATGAAGAGGTAATTTATTAATACTTATGTGAATGTGTAAAGTAAAATAATTAATTATCTTCCTCAGTTACAGATGGAGAAAATATTGACTATCCCATTGGGTATGTGGTAGTTAATGAAAATTGGCTTTGATGATATCCTATCAGAAATTTAGATGTATGATTTTTTGAAGTGTATGGAATACATAGTAACATACTTCAATTTTAAAATTTGGTTCTTGAAACAAATATTAAATCGCTCAAATATTATGGGAGGCTATTAAACAAGAAACTATGGAAGGTTCATGAGTTTGATCATGAATAAATTCTTGTTACTATCAAGATTAGATAAGATTATATGATAGGATTATCTCCTCATAAAATATTGAATATCTACATATATATTATTAAATTTTATATTTAAATTGAGTATTATCTTTTGAATAAAAATATGTCTAAATTTTAACATGTCAAATATATGAGTACTTGCATAGGTTAAGTAAAGGCCTCCACACCAAATGCATTTTACAAAAACTCACTAGTAATAATCATAAAATTTATCCCCATGAAAGCACAACCATCCTCTTTTGAAGGTCTCATGCATATAACACCACATGATCTATAATGGTGTGATTAGAAAACAAAGCTAGTTAGAGCATCCCCACGTCCACCCTCTCTAGAATCAATTTGAAAAGCTTACTCATATGCAAAATAAAGGTGTAAGTAAGTTCACAAAGTGAATGCAAAGGTAGTATGTGTAGCCAATTCCTCCTAACTACCTAGGGGGTCTTATGGAAATTTAGCAGGGATATTATGGCTAAGAAGGCTAGGAGGGTTAAGAAGAATTAGTATTATAATTGTATGGGTTGTACAAACTGAAAACATGGTTTTATAATAATAATAATAATAATAATAATAATAATAATAATAATAATAATAATCCAAAATAATTAATAAATTTTGTGTTAATTGATAGGAATTTAGTCTACTTACCTGTCCTCTATCACAACATTATCAATTTGTTTGCTTATTTGTAAAAATTAAAAGAGTGTGGTGTGTGGTGGTAGTTTTCTCCTCTTTCAAATATAAGGTCATCACATAAAGTGGTGTTTTGACTTTTGGATGTGAATAAATATATAATGAAACTAGCATGTACACATTATTCTATGTTATTTCATTTTTAACAATGTTAATATAACACACACGTGTTTTAAATAGTTTAAAATGTGTATACATTATATGATTAGGGTGTTTACTAATCCTATCAAACATAAAACATATGCATTTTGTTTATAACATGTATGCATTTTGGCTAATTCATGAAAATTTCCATGAATTGGCCTAACAACTACTTACACTTACCCATATTTCATGATCATATCTTACCTATACCCAGTTAAGATTCCACATATTTTAATTTATACATGCTTCCTTACATCATATCCTAATAAATTATGTTAGTTCCCTCATTTATACTACATTAGCTAGGCTGATCTAGTCTATTTAGCACATGTTTCCTTTTTGTACTTTATTGGCCTAGTTGATGTAGTTCTAAAATGATATTATTGGTATTTTCACTACTTCAGCTTGGTTAACATAGTTGAGTGTCAACGGATTCCTCCAAACTATATTGAGCTCAATGATACCATCAACTAAGCCTAAGTTTGATCCTTTGACCACTATATATATACAATCACATTTCATTCATAATAGTATACACACATTATTTCACACTTATTTATTCTATTGACACTTGTACCTTTGTCCTACACCACATTTGGAGGAGTTTTAGGTAGAATATTATCTTGAAGTAAGTTTGTCTTGTGGAAATGTTGGATATTTTTTAAGATGTCCTTAGTGGGATTAGAGCCTGTTGTCCATCCTTTAAGTTCTTCAAAACCACAACTATCTCTTTCAAAATGCCATTGGCCAAAGTGTAACAACCCCTCAAGTTGTACTTAGAATAATGTAGTAATTTTTTTTATAAAATGATTTAATTTACATTTATTCCATAGAAATACATAACAACATCCAATCTATAACTTAGAAAAATAGTACTTTAAAAACCAAATACAATATATATCTTTTACAACTCTAAGGAAAGTAAATACATTAGGACATAGCTATGACTGGTCTATTAATACAACATATATTATTCAAATATAACAAATATATATTATAATTACATTTCTTTCAGGCATTCAGTCTAATATAATAAATATATATCAATCTCTCTAGATCTTGAGTCAAACCAATTTGTATATCATTGATAATTTCAAGTGTTGTCTCTAGGTAAGTACTACAGTGGGGAAGGGAGAAAATCATCCAAGTTATTTTTCACACCAATAATAGATCAATGATCCCCCATGCAATCTTCTATCAGGAAATGTCCCTCATTTTATGAATAGGTAGATAGAATGGTGTGAGAATCTAGAAAGACATGCTAGTACCCCATGTGATGTAATATTTATACTATATGACGTGTATCATAAATAAAATATGTTTACAACATGATATTGCACAATAGGCAAATCAAAAATATTAAATGAAAATATGTTGGCCATGTGATATTGCACATTACGTTGGCCAAAGTTTTCAAATAACATTCAATCATCCAAATCAATTAATTTTATAACACACCACTTGATCGGATTATCTATTTCCAATATTGGTGGTGCTATCTAAGCTAGTGGAATCCGTCTCACTACCTATTTGCATCATCAATACATAATCTAATATAAACATATAATATATAGTATATAATTCAAATATTTATATAGATTTAATCCTCTTACCAATAATATCACATCACATGATATATATGGGAGTAAGCAAAGTATACTTTTATTCCATCAATGCATGAATGAATCATACATTATTTTTTTAACTCGTACATAAAATAATTCTTATAGTTCATACCACCCAAGTATGTTTCACATTCATATTAAATTTAAAATTTTCAACTACTACAATAAGATCCAAATAACTACACCTCATGATATCCCATAATATCATATTTTAGTTTTCTAAGACATAGCTACTAGTTTTTCCTCCAATTAGTCATATAAATAGTCTTAAATACATAGAAAAATAACTTCAATTATATCAACTAGATATAGAAAAGTAAGTCATAACTTCCAAAAACACATAAGATTCGTACCTAACATTTGTCACACTCTCAAGGTTGTATGCATGTAACTATAATGTCCTACTAATTGTTATTAAACATACTAGTCAAAGTAACAACCAACACGCATATAATTACATATGTGTGGGTCTAGGCATATAGCTATAGTATGTACCATACATGCATATACATTTAATCTAAAGTATTATATGATATCTCATACTATCATAGCTTGGTGCACATGAGCACCCTACTCAAACATGAACAAATAATCTTACACTATAATTAATAAATAAGCAAGTACAATATTACACCACCTAGATATACCCTAGATTACTGCACAATAATAATCAGATTAAAACACAATCTCTAATCACACATCATGATTCACTATTTTAATATACTCACAAAATATATTCCATATACAAATTTTTATCACTAGCAATATCATAATCTCAGATAACTCTAAATCAAGTTAAACCTAGTATGAACATAATTCAAAGGTAGTATTCATAGGGTTGAAGTTTCCCTATTCTCATAATCTTATATCATATTAAAAATCTATTAATTTATACATAGACATTATCTAATGCACCTATGTAAGTTATGTGTTTTTATGAATACCCTTATACACTTAGTTGTATTCAAGAGTACTTACTAAATACAAATATGGATTATAAATTTCATCTATTATTTGAAATCTGACCAATGTCTTAACATGGTTTCATCAATCATTATTAACATATTACCTTTTCATGGATAAAACACTTAATAATAATTAATATCTTTAAAAACATGACAACTACTAACTCGACATTCTATTTTCAACATTTAATATTTATTATTTTAACATTTTAATAAACTCTTTTTAAACTGAGTATAAAGAGTATTCCAACATTGATTACCAATCAAGAGGCAATACTAATAAAAATAACATGATTCTCATTAAGTTCTCATGATAATCATGCTCTTTTATTTAAGCTATCTGTAATACATAAATCCAAGGAAGAAATAAAGTTCCATCAAACCTTCAATCTTGAAATTAAGAGAATAAGTCATTGTAGCTCCAATAAGGACTCAACATTATATTTAAAATAATCAATGCTTTAATTTAGAAGACTGGGCATTTATTATAAAGGACTTAGCATTTATTTAACAGGTCAACATTTTGTTATGACTTGGTGTTGTATTTTTTATAAACTAAACATTAATTATAAGGATCCCTTGATAGTCACACTCATTTTTAAAATACATCTCGAGCTAGAAATACAACTCAGCATGTTATATTCAGCATGATATAATAAATAATTTAGAATGTTGAGGATAGAACATTGTTTATGCAATAAAATACTCAGTATTTATATTCAATGATTTAGCGTTTCATAGAAAACTCAATGTTTTAATAATTTAACTTAGCCTTTAATATGTGACTTGGCATTCACCTAAAAGACTAGGCATTACAATATTTTGTGACCTGGCATTTCAATATAAAATACTTGGTGTCTTACAAATACAATGTAGTTTATAATATAATACATGCAGGCCTAAATATGGAATTTCAATTAAGATGCTAATCATTTCATAGTAAAAGACTTTAGCAATTTAACTATTGGCTTGGCATTCTAATTTAGGATGTATCCCAATGATAATTTAATACATAATAGTCTATTTAACACATACCCAAGTTTTTTAAAAAGTTGCTCACTAATTAATAAATCCTAGTTTATAATATAGAATGCATTTTTATATAGAACGCAGTCCTTTAAAATAATATGCATGTATAATAAAATACATGTAAGCCTTTAATAATTCTCAACTAATTTAGAATTTATATTAAATAAAATCATAATTTTAATATAGTAAAATGCATCTAAAAGTTACAACATTATTCTATATTGATGAAACGATGACCATTACAGTAAAATGCTTTCCTTAATAACTGAACATAACTCTTTATGGAAATACAATGCAAGCAAAATATAATTAAGAGATATTATCAGCCATAACATGTGAAACTTTATTTTATCACTTTCTTGGATTTTCAATCAATTTAATTAACTTGTATTATAAAATGAAGTATTACATAGGTTTATAAACATACATGTAGGTCTATTAAAGGTGGAATGCCCTTATTTAAATTGACACTTTATTTTAAAATCTCAATCTATAATTAAATAGATGTTGTTTAACCATTTTATTGATCATAATATCAAACTATTTATATAAAAGAGACTATTCCATCAGTATCAATAAATATTTATAGTTCTCTAATATAAGGCGTTAAACTAATCTCCAATTCAAAACAACACCTAGTCTCTAAAGATAAAAATATCACAGATAAATATAAAAATATACCTATATTACACAAAAAAAAAGTAATTTATAGATCCAACTTGATGTTATTTAAAATATGAATGGCACTTTCTTTCCTCCAATCTCTCTCTCTTCCCAATCTCCTACCTACTTCTTTATATCTTTCCAAGCTCCTTTTTCCTCTATTTCTAAAACTAATCCTCTATATGTTGTGCTCTCACATGGCATGAAATCTCTCTTTGTTTACTCCCATGCATGCCATTTTAATTTTATTTTGATAACTCTCCAAAGTCGTAGATTATCTCACCTTAAAATTCTTTAATTAATGTTAAAACATTTAATTAGTTTATTGTGTCCTAGTTTATCTTAGTTAATTCAAGCATAAGGCCAATTAAATATACTATTTGCCATAATTCTCCAAGTTATCATAAACTTAAGTTTAGTTGAAAAAAATAATGATAATCAATTACTAACTTTTAATTTTATGCATATATCTCATTCTAAGTTTACATTGTCTTCACTCAAAGTTAGTACATTAAGATAGCTATATAATTGATTACTATTTACATATAGTAATTAAATATCTATTTTCCTGATTTAAACTCAAAAATCAAGACAATGATATTAAAGGAATCTAATAAAATTAGAAACTAAATTCATATATAATTATAATCATAACATATTTTCTTAACTATGCACTAACATTTAAAACATAGTACTCATCTAACATTTTAAATCTAATGTCTATGTATGTAGGGTCACTATAAATTCCTCTCTCATCCCCCCAATAGTTCCATCTAGGCCTTCTTCTTCGATGATGTTCTCCCTCATCAAGCTTTGAGTGTAGGATAAATCTTATATCCACCCCACAATAAGTAGTTAGTTAGTCTAAGTCATCATATATATCAACTAATGATGAAAAACTAACAAATATACATCTTCAATGTATACAATAATCAAAATAAAACTATCACATTATATATACTAATTAACAATATCATTGTTCCATACCATTATATATCATAAAAATTAAATCAAAGTAATAATAGTCAACTAATAACCATATTAATCCATAGATTCAAACGTTATAAATAATAGGGTGAAATCGGGATGTAACATCATCCCCCCATAAAATTGGTCATCTCCTCGATGACATAATAGTTTTAAATAAAAATTAGAGTTTCCAAAAATAAAAACATAGTATCAAGTATCAAATCATGCTAACAAATACAAAATTTTACTTGAATAACTCATAAAGTTCTCCTAATTAGTACTATTCTTAGGGTATTGGTCACATAAGACTTTGATTTATGACATTTCCTTTTATGGAAACAAGTTTTAAAAATGTTACTATATTGATTGGTACTATCATGATCACCCTATGATCCAAAACCACAAGTTAAACCTATAATAACTCAGTAAAAGTTTCACTAACTTTCGTAAAACACATAAGATCATCATAATAGCCAAAATAAATGACTAGGAAGAGTTCCACAAAACCTTTCAGCCCCTATGGACATCTCTCTAATCTATAGAGTGTATTTCTCATATTAAATAACATTATTTAAGGAATGTGGTAAGAATAATGTGTATAAGTTAATACTATCATTATTATGCATAGCTTCAGATAAGTATAACATGTCAATATTGTCACTACTAAATCAGAGTTCCTGACAAGTATGAAAATGAATAAAAATTAAAAATAATGTATATAAAATCATGGAATACCCATCTACATTATACATGCATTTGATCATATGACTGAATTCGACAAGTTCATTGTCAAATCTTGGATTTGCTAACTCTATCTATCAGATCCAAACTCAGTAACAACCAAATTAATGTGAAGCTAATTAGGATACTATCATGTCGATTATAATACATATTCCTAATTCATCACTCTTTTTTTAGGTATCCATGACCTAATGATCTCCATAATGTGTATAAGGTTTAATGAAACATAAACCTATACTAACATATCATAGAAAGTAATACTATATGCCAAATGATTTCAGATGTACTAATATACAAGAAAAATCATACAATCATTCTGAAATTATATTAAATTATTACAATCAAACATAACTAGTATCAGATTTTGTAACTTAACCTATAGTGTTATATTCATAGATAAGAGGAAATAATGCAAAAATTATCATAATATACAAAGGCTAAGGATTATACCATCCTTACAACCTTATAAGTGAGAAAATGTCTCCTTGCTTGCATGACTATCACAAAACAAGTTAATTTTTTTTATCTAAACCCTTTAGAATAAAAATATGTTCCACACATCATACACCCTACTCATTTCTAGAGAAGGGTACAATAATTATAAATAACTAGAATTATTATAAATTCAATGTCAACCACTCCTTGAGGTCAAGTTTTCAAGTTAGATAAAATATTGATTCTAAAAGTCACAAGTGGAAAGTAGAGAGCTAAAGTCTCAAAAAAAAATCTCCTACATATCCTCACATGGTAAAAGGAAATACTGCAACCCACGTTGCCAATCACCATTCACTTACCAAACTTGTAAGTGTAGTATTATAACCTATCTCCATAACCATAAGGGAAATATTAACCTAAAAGATGCATCAATCTATCTAATCCTACAACTTTATCAATAAGAAGTAGGAAACACTAAATCAACATCATAAAAATATAAGCCTTCTCGATAGTTTAAAAATGATGTAAGAGGAGAGTGAGGGTATAGCATCTCACCTCTAAGCTAACTCAAAGAGATGACACTTTCTATCAAGTATATATAAATGCAAGGATGATAATATACATAAAAAACTCATAACATAAAGGAATTATCAACCATGACATTTATATTCAACTACAAGAAAATTTCCACTGCACTAGGTGGTGCCAAACTAGAATGGTCTTATAGGATTTATCACTCCTAAGATTTGAGTGACACACAAAACTAATGTATATATACTTAAGTGAGAAGTACTCCATGCATTTAAAACACTCACAACATAAAACATAAATGGTGAAGGTGATTTGATTAACAAAAAAGACATAATCATACTCAAGGTGTTCAATCTAAAAGATCTAGAATATGGTAGGGAAACTCTTGCTCACAACTCATTAACTAAGCTATGCATATACCTACCCAACACCTTATATAACCATTACCAATGAGACACTTGATATATCAACCCTTTAACAATTTTAAGGGGGTATAAATTCTCTTAGGGTACACACTCAATGTACCATACATACATTCATATTTCTCCTCTCTGCTAAATAAAAAGGTATAAAAATGCTAATGGACTCCTTAGGTCCTAAAGTTCAAACCATAGTCTAATACCTCATGTAACAACCCTCAAGTTGTACTTAGAATAATGCAGTAATTTTTTTCAAAATGATTTACTTTACATTAATTCTATAAAAATACATTACAACATCCAATCTATAATTTAGAATAATAGTACTTCAAAAATTGAATACAATATATATCTTTTACAAATCTAAGGAAAGTAAATACATTAGGACACAACTACAGATTGTCCATTAATATAGCATCTATTGTTCAAATATAATAAATATACATTACAATTATATTTCCTTCAGGCATTCAACCTAACATAATAAATAGATACCAAACTCTCTGGAGCTCAAGTTAAACCAACTCATGTATCACTAATAATTTCAAGTGTTGTCTCAAGGTAAGTAATGTAGTGGAGAAGGGTGAGCATCATCTGAGTGCTTTTCTATGCCAACCATGCACCAATGATCTTCCACACAATCTCCTATTAGGTAATGGCTATCTCTTCATTAATAGGTAGATAAAATAGTGTAAAAATATAGAGAGACATGTTAGTACCCTGTGCACTATAAGATTTATACTACATGACGTGTATCATTAAAAAATATGTTTTTAACATGATATCACACAACATGTAAATCAAATATTTGAAATGATATTGTATATCTAACATTACTTTGACTAAACTTTTCAAATAGCATATAATCACCCAAATCGGTTAATTTCATAACACACCACTTGATCAGATTATCTACTTCCAATAATGGTGGTGCTACCTAGGCTAGTGGAATCCATCCCACTACCTATTTAGTGTGGAATGCCATTCTTTAAATTGATGTTTTATTTATAAAACTTAGTCTATAATTAAATAAATGTTGCTTAACCATTTTTTTGGTCATAATATCAAACTGTCTATATAAAACAGACTATTCCATCAGTATATATAAATATTTATAGTTCTCTAATATAAAGTGCTAAAGTAATCTCCAATTAAAAACATTGACTGAAACTATATTAACACCTAGTCTCTAAAGGTGAAGATATCACAAATAAATATAAAAATATACTCATATTACACATAAAAAATTAATTTGTAGATCCAACTTGATATTATTTTAAAGATGAATACATCCTCTCTCTCTCTCTCTCTCTCTCTCTCTCTCTCTCTCTCTCTCTCTCTCTCTCTCTCTCTCTCGCCCCCCCCCCCCCCCCCCCCCCCCCCCCCCCCCCCCCAATATCCTTCCTACTTCTAGATATCTTTCCAAGCTCCTTTTCACTCTATTTATAAAACTAATCCTCCACCTATTGCATTCTCACTTTGCATTCAATCTCCCTTTGTTTAATCTCACACATGTCATTGTACTCTTCTTTTGATAATTCTCTATCCAAAGCCATAGATTATCTCACCTTAAAATTATTTAATTAATGTTAAAACATTCAGTTAGTTTATTGCATCCTAGTTTCTCTTAATTAATTCAAGCATAAGGCTAATGAAATATACTATTTACCATAATTATCCAAGTTATCATAAACTTATGTTTAGTTGAAAAAAATAATGATAATCAATTACTAACTTTTAATTTCATGTATTTATCTCATTTTAAGTTTGGATTGTCTTCACTCAAATTTAGTCTATTAAGATAATTATAGAATTGATTACTATTTATATATAGTAATTAAATATCTATTTTCCTAATTTAAACGCAAAAATCAAGACAATGATATTAAGGAAGTCTAATGAAATTAAAAACTAAATCCACATATAATTATAATCACAACATATTTACTTAACTATACACTCACATTTAAAACATGGTACTAATATAATATTTTAAATCTAATGTATATGTGTGTAAGGGAACTAGCAATTACTCTCTCATCCCCCCAATTGTTTTATCTAGCCCATCCTCTCTAATGATGTTCTCACTTGTCAAGCTCTGAGGGTAGGGTCAATCTTGTATCTACCTCGCAATAAGTAAGTAGTTAGTTTGACTCATCGTATATATCAACTAATGATTCAAAACTAACAAATATATATCTTCAATGTATAAAATAATTAAAATACAACTGTCACATTATGTATACTAATTAATAATATCACTAATCCATACTAGTATATGTCATAAAGCTTAAATCAAAGAAATAATAATCAACTAATAACCATAGTAATCCATGGATTCAAAAGTTATAAATAATTGGATAAAATTGGGATCTAACACAAATAATAAATTTAAGATTGACAGGATCCCCATCAAGTTAATTATTTCTAACAATATGCTATTTTCTTTATTTCATTTAGTAGGTAGATAATGTGTCTTACATAGTAGATAAACATACATGGTTTTCCTTGTCTAAAATTTCTCTACACTAATGCTTATTGTGGTTATAGGAATGTTTGCACTTTTTATTTATCCATTTTAGGTAGCCTAGACCCCAATTTACTTACCATGGATCCTCACCATTTTTATTATTCTAACCCTTTCTCTTTAGTTTACTTTATTTTAGTTAGACATTTACTTAGATCACCTTTACAAAATTCCTTAGCTTTATCATTAGAGGTCTAGTTAGAGCTACTCCTTCATCTCATATACTTGAAGGCTTTCAAATTCTTCCCTTTGGTATTAGTGAGTATATTCCCTTCTTTCCATGTTTGTAGATCCATGCTTAGTCATGACCTAAACATAACTTATTTTGAGGATTTTTTTATTAACCTTATATGAATGAAAACCTTTCGGGATAATATAATTTGAAGTTAATCCTAGTCCATTTCATATAAAATCTATTCTCTAAATAAAAAAAATAATTGGCAATGTTTTCATTATTTTTATAGTATTATGTTTTTAACAAAATAGAATCCTTGGCTTGTTATAAATAAAACTATTCAAATGCATTTTTTTTCATATATTTAAATGGATTTAGATTAAGATACATCATATTTTACTTACAATTATCTGGATTATAACTTTAACAAAGTACTAGGATGTATTAGGATAACCCTTTTTTTTAAATAACTATATGGGTTGTTTCTCTTGTCTACACAGTATTTTTATTCTTCTCAAAAATATCTTTAAAAAAATTTAGGGTCATGATTTCATTTTTTTCAAAATGTATTTTAATCATTATTATGTCCTATATTTTTAAATCTGTGAAAAATGTCTCCAAGTTATTCTCAATATTGCAAGGCTACTTTTTAGTGTTTTAGGCATTTGGAAAAAATAACCTATGATGGCCTTTTGATTTTTTGTTTTAATATTTTAGAGAGGGTGTTTCATGGAATTTCATTTCTTCATCTCAAAACCATTTTGTATAGGCATAAAATTTTGTGGTTTCATTTCTTTCAAAATCATATCCTATCATTCTTGGGATCTCTTCAAACTCTCCTTGGTTTCTTCTCAAATAAAAAATTCTTGTTGGTTTAGGTTTTAGTTAAATTGAGGAAATTTGTAGATTTGTTTGATGGTTGTATATAAGGTGTTATGTGTGAAACTGAATGGAAAGTTTTTTGAGGGGATATTATAGGATCAAGGTCAGATCTATCCCCTGAATAAAATAAAAAATATATATTTTTCCATTTTTTTTATAGTATATATTTTTTAAATCATTTAAAATTTAGATTATTTTAAACATAACTATATTATTTCCTTTTGTATTGACTAATATTAAATAGATTTTGATTCAGATATATCATATTAGGATCCCATTATTTATAATTATTGAACTTGTAATTTTAACAAAGTAATAGGACTTATTAGGATCATCTTATTTTTTATTTACTATATGGTTTTTCTCAGTTCTCTTCACATACCTCATACATTTATTATCATCAATTTCTTTTTATAGATTTATAGAGTTGTGATTTAATTTTTTTCCAAAACCCTATTTATTCATTCTTTTAATGGTCTACATTTTTAAATCTTAATAAAATGTCACCAAGTTTTTTTCAAGCTAGAAAGGCTTCTCAATTTAGTCTTAAGCATTTGGGGAGAAAAATCATATGTTGGTCTTTGCTTTTTTTTTTTTTTTGTTTTTGTTTTTTTGGTTTTAAAAGAGTTTCTTGGAATGTCAGTTTTTCTTCTCAAATACGTTTGTATATGTCTATAGTGTTATGGTTTTTTAACTACCAGAACCCTACATTTTATTTCTCATGTTGGCTTGTGTTTTGAGAAATCTCCAAACTTTCCTTGGGTCCTTCTAAAATAAAATTTTGTCAATTTAATTTTAAGCCAAAGTGATGAAATTAGTAGTTTTTTAATGGTTTTAGATAAGACATTTGTATTATGGTGAATCCCTTTTTAGGGCCTTTTTATAGTAATTTTATTGGAGTCAATAAGGATGTGGTTGTATGACAAGGTGTTATACTATAGTTTATGTCATTTTGGATGGGTGAATTTGAGTAGTATTTTGTATGTTTATTCTTAGGTTTTATGCACTCTTAGTTTACCCTTGTCTAGAAAAGATACCTACATACTAGAATCTATAAAAATTAAAAGGTTTGATGTGTTGTTTGATTTTATATATTTTTTTGGTGTAAACACTGTTAATTTCACCATTAGTTTTGTTTAATAAAACACCAAACTAATATTTTCATCTATTAAAAAATAAATATTAATGATATTTACTACAAAGGAACATAAATATTTACATAATGTAATTTTAACATTAATAGAAAAGGCACCTTTGTCATCTATTCAATATATTGAACACTCACCCTTGTATATTCCACCATTAATATGGGTTAATAAAACATTAAGTGAACCTTAATATCCTTATGCACACATTAGGAATGTAAATATCTATATAAGAGACTAAATATCGATATCAAAAGTATAGTTGTCACTGATTCAATATATTGACCACTCATCATTTCATATTTTTCAAACCCTATATAAATTTATACTCCTCAATTATGGGTTTTTAGGGTTCTTGTGGTCAAGCCAAATTTATAATACTAGATTTCCTATGGTAATGCCCAATAATTTTGATTTCTAAGTTAGTTAGTTTGATTTTTTTAAAATGTGGACTAAGGTTCTTTATACATCAAATAACCATATAATTATAAATATAATATTACTTTATGCATGATTATATAAATAGGATAGTAATGGTTAATGGAAATAATAAAACATGCAGTAGACAAAATACCTTTAACAAGCACGATCTAAGCTTAAAGTGATAATCTAACATTAGAATCTAACTAAAAATCTAATTTATTAATTAAATGCTGGTATGGACTGATTACATTTTATAAATTCATGTTTTTTTAAGGCACGTTTCCATTTATTTTTTCTAACCTATTCATTTTATTATGCACAATGAAATATGATTTTTGTAAGTTTTGGAGTTATTGGGTTTACATTGTTTTGTTTTTTTGTAGATTTCTATAGCTTGAATAAAAAAGATTGGTGTTTTTTTTGGGTACCCATAATAGAGAGAGAATTAAGGTGTGGAATTAAAATTATCCTTTCATTTATTTTTGACTTTTTTAACCTATATAGATAAAATGATAAACTTATATAGTTTACACACAAATAACCAGGGAGAGAACAATACAAAGAGGATTTTAATAACTCAAATATATAATTAAATATTTAGGTATACAAATAATAACTAAAATAAATATTAATAATGTTAATTTAAAATTAAAATATTAAAAAAAAGGTGTAACTAGTTATTTTTTCTCTATCTCCTTTTCATTTTTATTTTTTATTAAGGATAAAAGAGGATTTTGAAAGGTAACCACCCTTTTATAGTGGAGAATAAGATAGAACAATAAGATCTCAAAGGAACACCTCTTCCATTGGTACCCAAGATAATTTGCAAGCTATAACTAGGTTGTAAGCTAGTTGTAATTCTTCATAAGAACAAAGATTATGCTGCAAATCTATAGTAAAACTAAATTATGAATATAAATACATATAAGACCCTTTCATACAAATATATTTTGGGGATATAAAGGTCAATTTCAAAGGTTATAACTCTCTCTTGAAATAATATTTCCTTTTATTTCAGACCACATACCACTCTCATCCATCCACTAAATGAGGATAGATGGGAATGTCTATTGTTAAAGATCTAATTGACAGTGTATTCCTCAATGGGACATGGGCCACTAAATCCCCACTTGAAAAAATAGATACAATTTGGTTATTTGGTGAAACTTTTTCTCTCTCAAATTTCTTCTCCTCAATTTTTGATAGAGATATAGGTTTCTCTTAGCATGGTTTCGTCAATTTTTGATCTGAAACCAAATCAGTCTCTAGAGTTTCAAATTCATGCTCATAATCATAATTCTCATAATCATTTCCAAGAGTAAAAATTTAAACGTTAACATCCTTCCACCAATAAATCCCCTTATTACACTTAGATACATTACATATTGAGGCCAAATTACCTACTTCAAAAAAAATTTGACATGAGAATGGCAAACTCTCATAATCGAGAGGTTATGTCCAAGATTGATCTTGAACCTTTAATTCATTAAAATCAAAGAGATATTCAACAACCTTCATATTAACCAAAATGTGGGAAAAAATGGGATGATATAAATGTTTAGTATTAGAGACTATTAAAACAAACTAGCGCAAAGAGTTACCAATGGTTTCAAAACAATCCTCTTCCAAAAACCATAAAATTAGATAAGGTACCCTCACTTAAATCATCTTGACATTAAATGTCTCCTTGAGTGGGTCAAATGACATAAACCATGGCTTAAATATCATGATGATTTGATCCCAAGACCATATGGAATCTTTGAATATCAAATTTATGTCCTTGATCAAATCAAAAATAATAATAATAATAAATCTTTTATCACAATGGAAAATATGAATATTACCTTCCATCAAGTGCTTATATTTATCCATAATTAATCTATGTAGATCAGGGAGAGTGAGACAAATATTGGATAAACATAACATCAAACCGTTTCTATAAACTACCTTCTGTGATCCAAAATTTCCTTTAGTTGATCTCTTTTAAAATGGATTGAAGGGTTAAGCTTGGCTAGGATAAGTGGCTTCTCAACCCACCTATTCCTAGAAGTTGTTGTAGTATAGTATCTACAAACTATGTCCCCTACATTCACCTCTAAATATTTAGTGTCCCATTAACAACCTCAGTATGTAATGACTCTTCCTTCCCATTATTCTTATCTATGTTGATTATAAAACTCTTGGGATTTGTATTTTACCTAAATATTTACCTCGTATCTACATCCCTTACATTATATCTACCATTCAACATAATTTCATCTACCACCATAGTTTGTTTACAAACCCCAACATCTAATTTGTCCTTGGCATCATGTATTATCATTATATTAGTAGAAAATAATGTTTCTTTTTAATTTTTTTGTGGGTTGTGATTAGAAATAATTTGAAATTATTAAAAGCTTACTCAAAGAAAATATAAATCTTAATTTATTTTTTTAATGTATATAGTTATATATAATATATTTGCACCCTTATTAATTTATTCATGTACATTAACATCTCTTGGTAACTACATTTTTTTTATTAAAAAAATCCATATTTATTTTCTTTTTTGATTAAAAAATTGTTAAGAAAAGTTATAGTCACCTCAATGTAAGATTAAAGAAAAATTTCAACCATACACCCTTATATCAATGTTGAAATCTTGGGAAACTTTAATTATAAACAATGAAGTTACAAAAGGTTTCAAAAAATAAAAATGAATGAGTGCTCAATAAATTGAATTAATGAGAGAGGTACATTTTATGATGAAATTAAGTATGTTCTATAGATATTTACATTTATAATGTGCATAGATGAAATGGTCCATATTGTATTATTAACACATATTAATACTAGCTATAACAATCTATACTTGAATTAGCCCACATCCATGGCCTTATGGACAGAAATATAAAATTTGAGAAAATCCCAAAAAATGTTTCCCTAGAATACAAATACCATCTCGTGAGTTTTGTTCTCCAAAATTATTTAAACTAAACCAAGAAGATTTTGTATCCTGAGAATAACCTTGTAACATTTTTCATGAGAATGATAAAACATGGCTTTGAAAAAAATGGTAACATAACATTGTATACCTATATATAAGACTTTAAGAAGAATAGACATATTAGGCATGCACAAAAAAACCATTAACAACACATACGCTTTATTAAATTTTTAAACTTACAAGATTGATAATTATAAAAAAACGTGATCTTAATAATCCTTATCTGCATATAAATCCTTTTAATTTCAAACATCATAAAAAAGACATTAATAGATATACATTTAAAATAAACTAGTGGCCAATATAATTATTATTCAATGTGAAAAAACACACATACATAAAACTTTCTTATCTACCTAAGGAGACCTAGATAAAAATTTTAAGAAAATTAAAAATGTAATCCAATAGTAAAATAATAAGATAGGATTTAGTAAAATTTAAATATTAACCATGTAGACCTGTACAAATGATTTTGAGAAGAAGAAATGAATTTAATTGATGGGTATATAATGGGTAGGCATAAAGGATCACAACAACTCATGTAGTCATAAAAAGAGGGATTCACATAAAAGTTAGTGGACAATAAATTAAATCAATGACAAATGTGTCTTATGCATAAATGTTAAGTATGTGATATTGATGTTTACATTCCCTAATTTGACTCCCTTTTTTTATGTTATATGTTAATGTGAATGTAAGGATGTAGAGGTTAAATGTTTCATGCCCTATTTTTATGCTCTAATGTGTCTTGCATTAAATGAGATTATTATTTGGTTGCATACCCAATGTTCCTATTAGATGTGCCTAGTAGTGATATTTTACTTATCACAAAGGGGTTTTGACATGATTATGATTTTCATATTGTTATTTATAATTGACTAGTTGACAATGAGGACCTTTTTGTGATGTGCATCAAAGTGATTTTTTCTATCTGATTTATTCATTATCATACAACTTTGATTAGTCATTATTTCCAATGGGTTACATATATAGATTTTATCTTCTAAAGCGTGTGCTTAGTGGTAATAAATATGGAATGACATATTTTTTTTAATTCTTTGCATTAACCCTAATCTAGAG
The DNA here is from genome assembly GCA_037957365.1 of Torreya grandis. Classification (NCBI taxonomy): domain Eukaryota; kingdom Viridiplantae; phylum Streptophyta; class Pinopsida; order Cupressales; family Taxaceae; genus Torreya; species Torreya grandis. The sequence goes on along the minus strand of JARHVA010001499.1, from coordinate 3,065,834 downwards.
AGTCATGATTAAATTTTGTGCTGACGATCCTCTTTTTGGTGCATTGAGATGATTATTTATCAATATTTTTTGTGATTGCTTGACATTAATAATTAGTAATGTTGATCTTGATATAAATATATATTGACTATTTTGTTGAGTATTTTACTACAAGAAACTTATAGCATTGATTATTATAGACTTGGATTATACATAGAATTGGTTGACAGTATTATATGTGTACTCTCTCACTGAATCTACCTCTCTTTCTCTCTCATTATTATGGGATTTATATATAATCATAGTTATTGAAAATTGGGATATTGTACTGAAAGTACATGAGATCACATTAATATGATATGATTATCTTATGCAGTTATATTGTACATACTTCCATGAAATATGATCATGAATATTGTTAAACATGAGTTATCATCATATTTTATCTAACTCAGTATGGACTAACTTTTTGGTTTTTTGACATGGAACATGATGATTCATGTAGGACTACCATAGTTTTTAAACTATTAGATATGCATTCGTTATTGGTCTATGCTCTAATGAAATGTATGAGTGTTGACATTAGGTGTACTATTGCAATGATAAGGAGTAACCAAGGAAAAAAGTGTTACATTTTAATCCTAAGAGCTAGAGCATGGTAGGTGGTTATGGGGCCATCTAAATTCTACTCCCAAATTATTCATAAATTAATCTTCAAGTTTAGAATATTCTTCCATGAATATGGTTATCATGTTTAAGAGATTAACAAAGTTTTCCTCTAGCATATGGGTACCCTCCTATGAGTCAAATATCCTCCTTCCACATGATGAAGACCTTGGAAAATGAATGTTTTCATCTAGTAGATGGATATTGTTTTTTTAATTCATAATTCTTATTTTACTTGATATGTATGTTATTTTGCTAAAAATATGGGCATCTTTATTGGTGAATGAATATATTTCTTCCATTTTCACATTTTATATGATCATTATATTACTTATATTGATTGTTTATTTCTAAGTTCATAATATATTTCTATTCGATGTATATTTCACTCATGTATATGATTATTTAAATACAATGTTGTTATGATTTTACTAGTATGATGACATGATGATCATGATTATGAGTGACTCTCCTATTTTCATATTACTTATGGGTATGTGATGAGACAAAATTATTATATCAAAAAGTTATTATTATTGATCTATTATATTAATTATAATTATATAACTAGAAATCAGTTTATTAATATTTTATGTACCCATGTCTTACCTATGTACCCATCATAGGTACGATTAATGGTTGGAGGTGTAATTTTTTATTCATATGGATTTTTTATTTTTTTTACTTATGAATTATGAAACCGTAATGGGGTTCATGGAATTTATAGCACATTACCTTGAGACATAAATTTATATCATTACATCTATTAAACATTTTGACATGTGAAATAATTATTCAGGTGATAGATGTTATCATGATATCCTTAATTATATTGTTTGTAGCATGTTGTGTTGACCTCAACACGTACTTTTATTTTTGTATACTTTACTCATGGACATGGTTATTGCATTGTTATTATTGATATAGTTGGATGAATAGGGATTAATTTCATTGAGATGTAATGTTGCTTCACTAATAATGATATGTTTGGATGGTTTATGAAAATTATGAGATTGGATATATATTATACCCATGCATGGATTTTAATATTCACTAAGTACCCATTGTGTGTATGAAATAGAGTTCGATAAGTGTTTAATTTTATATATGAGAACAAGTGTTTATGTGATAATTTTTAGACATTACCTTGTGATATGATGTTATTCAAGTATTATTATTATTATTATTTGAACTTTTTGACAAATGAATTGAATGTGTAGGTGATACTTATTAATGTAATAAAGGGGGAGGGAAAGTGGGGAAAAGAGGTCACCATTGACCAAGTTAAATGTATTCTATATTTTTTAAAAGGGTTTTGTTATCCTTGTGTGTCATTTTACTTAAAGGTGTTGTATTTCATGCATGTTGTCAACAACTTATGATTACCCTAACCACTATTTATTTCACACTAAAAATATATTTTATTTATTTAACCTCAGTATTCTCACCATGCCTTTTTAACACCAATCATATTTACCTTGTCTCTAAGCATGTGTTATAAAATGCTTATATGTACCTTATTACATTATCATTCATGAGTCATTATCTATAATAAATTATACCTTGCATTTCATATCATTTGTATATCCTATTAAATTATTAATGCATGACTATTTTTTAGGTATGTGAACCCTTAGGAACCCTTCCTTATATCTAATTTTTTGAAATTATAAAATTAAATTAAAAAAAATAAAAAATTGAAAATAATAATCCTTGTTCTCACATTTATCAAAAATAAAGTGAGATTGTTATGTGAGCCTTGTAGCACTCCCTAAAATTACTAAAATCAAGAATTTGGATTTTCTATAAAGTTGTAGGAAGAAAAAAGTGGCAAGCCCAAAAGAAAATATTTGTTCCTATTTAATAGGCTAGGGAAAACAGCACTCCCCTTTCTTTTAATTAGAAAACAACAATCTCCCCTTTCCTTTAATTAGAAAAAATCTTATAAGCAACCAACCATTTATGATGGAGGATACTTGTTCCTAGGAAAAACAACAATCTCCCTTTTCTTTTAATAAAAAAAAATCTTGTAAGGAACCCATTTATAATTATAGTTTTGGATGGTGTGGGGAAGGAAGAAATGGAAGAGAGCTTGGATCATCTTATTATTATTATGTTATAATAATATATTATATTATTATAATATAGATATATTATATATTTATAATATTATATATTATATTGTATATATTATTTTTAATATATAAAATATATTCATACTATATATTATATAAAATAATATTTTTATTAATTATTATAACAATATTATATTATATATACAATTAATTATTTATATAATATAATTATGTAATTAAATGTAATATATATTATTATATATATAATTTCAATAATTTAATATTGTATTAGATTAATTGTAATATTATATTGTATTAATATAATAAATAGTCATTACTATTAAGCAAGCTTCCAATACGTTGCAAAAACAACATGTGGCAATGCACAACTCTGCATGTAGAAGACATAAGTATTTACTAAGCTGAATCATTTTTACAAGCATATCGCAAAGAAGCAGTTAATCAAATTTGGAGAGTCTTTTTTAGTGCAAGATAGGTTTCAATGGTGAGTCGAAAGAGGAACTGAACAAGTGCATTCTCATTACTAACGGTGTTGGATTTATCAGAAGCTTCTAGTGTTTCTTCCACCATTCAATGTTTTTTCTAGGCATTCTACTCAACAATATATCTGAGACTCGGTTGGACGTAGCTCATATATGATACTTTCAGGCCTTGAGGTGTTATTTTTCATGTTAGAATGCGGAAAAAGTAAGCCAAACATAACTCAAATGCGGTTTACTGCAGCAGCATATTACCTAAAACAAAATTGTTATCTCGTTAAGTTTTTGGTAAACATTGTTCAAGAGATAGAAGTGTGTCAGTGTATTGGTGTGCCTATAGTAAATGACCTAAATTGACAAAAATATACCTACGTACAAAAATGAAAATAAAATAGATGATATTTTAACAAATGCATTTTATTAGCAATTTTTTAACCCCTGCATGTTGGAGACGCGATTTGTGCACATTATTGTGTGGATTAGGTGTTGGTTTTGTGGACATTGAGACTATTAGATGGGCAGACAAAGTAAATCGTGATTCCATGTCGTGACATGATGGATGTGAGGATCAAAGAATTCGAGGGTTTGAGGGATGTGAAGCAAGTGGAGTGTCCGTAGAAGCGGTGCAAAGTCAGATCGAGCGGTAAGATTTGCCTATTTACAGACCTCATGGGCGATCCAATTTGTCACGTCCACCACTGCCTAGCTTATGTAATGCTGGTACATTAATTCTTTTGTCTGCATTTCCTGATTCCTACGCTTTTACAAAAAATCTCTTTGTCATGTTGTGTGGAAATTATTCCGTCTCTGCAAAGTCTCTTTGTCATGTTGTGTGGAAATTACAAAATGATTTTCATTTCTGTTGTATTGCCAATACCTTGTTGTGGGCTACGAATCTTATTCATCATCATTATTTATACTCTTTCTCCTGCTACCATTGCTTTTGTTGAGGGGCTTGTGTAGCTTGTTTTAACTTTTAACAGATTGTTTGTATGTGCAAGTAACTGAGTTGGGGCCGAAAAGAGAAATTGTGGGGCTCATTCGAGGCTGCATCAAAACCATTACATGCGACAATAAAATTTCTATCACAAAGGTAGCTTACAGTTACATTCTTGGCAGGCTCTTGTTAAGTCCGTATGCTATGAAAACCAACACCTTTTTGCACAATCTCTGTTTTTTATTGTCCGCAATAATTGGCCCACCACTCGGGGTTGTCTAACAGACACCAGGCGTTCACCAAGGATTTTTATTTGATGTTTATATAACTTTCTTAAATCCCTACTAGTTGTGTAAAAATAGATAACACCCCCTGACACGTGTGACCAGATGATAGGCAGAAAAACATAGGTTTTCAGGTAGATGCGAGACGAAGCTTTGCATATTTTCTCATATATAACACTTTAGACGTAAAAATAATAATAAAATATAAGTCACAAATTAGATGATCTAGTTTCAATTTTTACTAAAGGGTTACAAACAATATTAAATAATTCTCAAAAAAAGGGGTCACACAACCAATTATCTACTTTATTTTCTTAAATATATATATATCCTCTTTAAATTTTAGTTGTTTGACCTAGTTATAATTAACCATTTTGAAAATAATTTGGTGTTTTGGAAAGTAGACTCGAAATGAAACAATTCATGTTCATATACCATCCTAATATCCTTATTTGATATTTTTCATTCATCGATATTTTAATTTTTTGTTTGCATTTTTCATCAATTTTCTTTTTTTCATTTACCTACAATCTTTTACATACCTCATCTTTTGTGATGTGTTTTACGTTCACTTTCTTATTTTCATTATTTATTACATTTCTTGTTCGTCGATTTTTTAATCTACTAATTCCAGTTTTTTCATTTACATTTACATTTACATTTTTAATTTTTTTATTTTACCATGCATTTTTTGATATTTTATATAAAATAATAAAATAAACATCATACATCATAAAATTTTATCATAATATGATACGTCAATAAATTTTAGAAAGAAAAGTAATCCATAGATTACATGAGTCATACCAAAATAAATCTCCATATGTGTGTGTGTGTATGTGTGGGTGGATCAATTTTTTATATACATCATGATACATCACAATGATACATAATAGTACAAAATCATCTCTAAATTTATGGTCCACCATATCCATTGAGAGGGTATGTGCCAAAATACCCAAAAATGCCTCTTGATATGGCTTGAAGATATAACTCCACTGTACAACCCATGTCTGTGACTATAGCCACTAGACTTGCCCTTGTAGATTGGCCACCTATGCCTATAATACTGACACTTGCCCCACTATATCCAAATATGCAGCCTCAAACGGGCTAAAACCTATCATGATTGAAACTTTACCTCTATGACTCTTGGTGGTACTATAGCCTAAGCCTCAATCAATGCTCGTGTATGTAGCTCTTGGGTGGCCACCCTGTCTAGTCTAAACTAGCTAGCATTTATCCCAGTTGAATGCAACATCATCTATATCATCTAAGTAGTATCATATCATGGAAGAACGTAATCTAAGATATCATGATTTGCAGTCTCCATGATTTTCCTCTATCATGCCTCCTCCATAATGGTATGTCTAACATGCAAACTAGATTAACATCAAATCTTACATATATACATTTCATTTTACACACACACACACACACACACGTATACATATATGTGTGTGTGTGTGTGTGTGTGTGTGTGTGTGTGTGTGTGTATATATATATATATATATATATATATATATATATATATATATATATATGTATGTATGTATGTATGTATATATATATATATATGTATATATATATATATATATATATGTATATATATATATATATATATGTATATATATATATATATATGTATATATATATATATATATATGTATATGTATATATATATGTATATATGTATATATATATATATATATATGTATATATATATATATATGTATATATATATATATATATATGTATGTATATATATATATATATATATATATATATATATATATATATATATATATGTATGTGTGTATGTATATATATATATATATATATATATATATATGTATGTATATATATATCTGTGAGTGTGTAGTACCTAAATGTATATCTCTAGAAGATGAAAATGATAAAACATAATAGATTTACGTACCCATTGTATCAACATTTACACAAACACCTATCGCCTACTATCCTTCATTTATTTGTAGTGGTGTGAAGCCTCTATATTGTCCTAGTTGTACAAATGTAGCGCAATAAACATCCCTATGTGCTTACCATCTTATACTCCATATAGTTGTCAACTATGTAACAAGATCTCCTTGATGCTACTATGGTGCTACCACCAGATGTCCACCTCTTCCTACTATTGAAGCTACCTGTTGTTGTCTCTTTTATCAGCTTTCCAAACCAAAATGGTGATTTCACACCAAAGGAACCTCAAATGGTACTCCCCTCCCTCTCACACAATGCCCCTCTCTAGCATGGCAAGCCCAAAATGTTGAGTGCATTAATGGAAAGGCCAAGTGTGCTAACCCAAATTGACCATGAACATGATCACATGGGTGAGGCTCGAAAAATGAGCGAAAGTTACCCAATATTTTCATCTGCCCCTATGCTTGCACAGTGGTTTTCCAATCCAACCATGCATCACCATCCCCTAGTATAACATCCATACAATTTATCACCTTTACATGATTTATAACACTCAAATGTGATGGACCTCTCATCTTGCATGGTCCTATCTCCACCTCCTCATGTAAAGAATAACATCATCTATCACATGAGGAATCCCCACCAGTTTATACATTGATAATCTCTCTATTAGAATAATTTAATGTTATTAGTATTCATGCCATTAAAAACACTAAGTCAATATAACTTACATAGGTTTATTTATAATAGCATATTTTATTATTTAACACTATGTGGGTTAATACTTACATAAATGAATAATAAAATATATGATTATGTAATTTATTATTCTAATTTGTGTGGGAGGTTGAACCCATTGATTATAATGGTTCACTCCATTTATATTCAATCTTACTAATGGAAGCACAATCACTGAGATGGGGGTGAATCAGTGTACAAAAAACCATAACACAAGAAAACACACATATGAGTGGGAAACCCTCAAGGGGAATAAAACTCACTATGATACTTAAAAATGGACTATAGTCCTATAAAATAAAATATAAAATTATTTTTATCACCAACTTAACTTGGATCACCAACCCTTATGAACTCAAACACCCACTTAACTAGGTTTTAGCAAGTACTGACTAGTAAGGAAGGACCAATTCCCAAAGTGACTCAGCACCATCTTAGCCACCTCATGAATTTTGATCACCACACATTTGATCTACTATTATGGTCTCATTTCAATACCTTGTTCATCTCTACCAATCAATATTTTATTTGCTCCAATTTCTTACATACAAATAGGCCTAAACTACCTTTTATATATACAAGTCTCATGGCCACACACCACTTGGTCGACCACACACCTTCAACTTCTTAGGTCAGACATAGAATAGGTATTATAAAACTTTAAGAACATGATTCAAATTAAATTTGGACTCTTTTTGGTCTATAATAACACAATTAGGCCTCATTTCCCTTTTAGGTCTCATGGAGACCTAATTGTATTAGGTCTATCATTTTAGAATCAAATCTTGATCCTATTGGGCCCAGATGGCCTTCTCAAAAAATTACAAAACTTCCAATCAATTATCTAATTACCTCTACTTACCTTGTCCATTCTTGGTTAGACTTGTATCCTTCACTCATACCATGAAAGCTCTATTAGGACAAATTGCTCTATTAGGCTTGTATACCTTAAAAGTCTATCTTACAAAAATGAAGCTTAAACACCCTTAAGCTAATGAACTATGAAAAATCAAACATGTAAATAGGTTATCCATGATCTGATTTTCATCACCAAATGCTGATAACACTTTCACTCAGGAGATAAAGGCTCAAGAACATCTCTGTAAGTCATCCACTCAGAACTATCAATTTACCTCAAAAACTAGTCATGGTGACTTAAACCTTCAAACCCTATGTAGACACTTGTCATGACTCATGATACATGTAAATGATCATATGATATCTATATACCATTCTTAGATGTAAAATTCATATGATATAATGCCAAATATTGGTCTTATACACCCTATATCACACTGTCTTATCGAAACCAGACAGACCATTTTATAAGCAACTTTTCACCATATACATTAACCTCCAAGAATTATTCAAATCATGGACATAACCTATAAGTCATAAATAAATTATCCATGTAATTTTTTACATCAATCTGACATGTTCAGACCTTCAAATCCATCTTCTCATATGTGCTTAGGTTTTTCACTATTCACACCATTAGGTTTGTCTATGAAACACTAACTTGGATGACCAAATTAGAAATATTGAATACTATATTTATCCATAAATCACCATGGACATGAAAAATGAGTCTCTATCTTACTCTACCATCCATTTTATTTTCATGACTAATATAATTTTTGAGAGCTATAGTAATTTCTTGACAAACATGCCTATATTTGTGCATTTTATCTCTCATCTGACTAACCACCACCACCTAGAGGTACCTAGGAGAGTTGACTCAATGATCCAATAGTGTATTTGGACATTTGAAACCATCTTAAGTTATTTTGAATAATATCTTTCATATTAGGTCCTTATTAGGGTTTTAGGGAGGTTTAACATAGATTTTGGTGTTAATTATTATTTATAAAGTACTACCACTTGAATCCAAAAACAATGCCTAGATATCTTAGGTAGGACCCTTCCCCATCTCTCCTTAATATCTCAATTTCCCATGCAGAGGTTACACATGCCAATGAACATTTGAAAGTGCTTTTTGGTTTTTGAGACCTCATTTTGTGAACTTGAGAAGGCCTAAAACACTAAATCATGGAATTTCATTCAAACCATGACCTTAACCTTTATGAAAAATCTTAAAACAAATCATCTTACCTCTGTCTATGCTCACATATGCATACTTTCCTTGAAATCTGAACTTCATACCTCAGTAGGCTAGGTAGAGTTTAAGAGAGGTCTAGGTGTAAGCTTAATTTTAAGGTCATACCTCTATAGACTCACCTAAAAACTCTCATGAGTGATTCAATGCCTCACATACATTCTCAAAGTTTTCCATATAACCTTTACATGTATGTTTTCATCCATTTTCATGTACATACCTCTTCATGTCGTGACTAGGTTTCTTATGCATTTTGACATCATTGACTTATACCTTTATACAACCATAATAAATTAGTTGCCTTAAAATTATCTATTACATTTAAATTATATTTTATGATAACATATTTCAATGACAACACTATCTCAATTCACCTTGTCAAATCACACACTGCAACTAGGATTAGTCACCTTTGACATCAACCTTCAAAAGATGCACAATTGACATTAATGATAATACTCAACAATCTCCCCCTTTTTTATTGATGGAAACCACCTTTAGAAACTTATCTCAATAGGAAACTTCATTCTTATTATAAAAAATTTCCCCCTTTGATATAAATGACAAAGAGATGTCTGCAAATTCTTGAATCACACCTCTTACAACCAAAACACTCAACACATAGAATTATGAGTTTATGAGGCACCATACAAACATGTTCCCGCTATATCCATGTATACCTTCTTGGCACTAATCAAATTTTGTTAGATCTAATGAACCACCTGATTAGTTTCTCCTAAACACTTGAATTCCTCAATCACTGCCAAGGGTAGAAACTACACCCAATTCATGTCTTAGATGATCAAATGTTGCCTTTGGAAGTGGTTTGGTCAAAATGTCTATAATTTGATCCTGTGTAGAGACATATTCAAATTTAACACTTTGTTCACTTACCTTCTTATTATAGATTTATCAATGATGTCATGATGATTTCATGGAGGTGTCATGTTGAGTGGATGAAGTACTTTGATACCCTAAGTGACAAGGACAAAGTGTGCAATGTGCTTATCCTAGTATGTTTGAATTTGGTTTGGTTGATCTTCAATTTTGACATCGTTAGAGATTGCGAAAGATGAGTATGGTGATTTGAAAATGTGTAAGGGGTCCTATAATAGGTTTCATAAACTTTAAGTGCTTATTTACATGAGTGAAATTCACCTGGTAGTCCATTGTTTTCATCTAGACATGTTGGGTCTAGTAAAATAAAATTTGAGTAGGTAGTTTGATGACATCACCATTGCCATGTGTGGATGAGTCAAGAGGAGTTGGTTATATGTTTGTGATCAAATTAGTCCCTAGTTACTATATACTAAATCTCAAGTCATATGCTTATGTACATTCAAATATATGTAGATGCAAAGTTGGGTTCTAAGGCATTTTGATAGTGTTTTCCCACACTTAGCCAAATTTACAATGTGGCAAAAAGAGCCAAATAAGCATTTTTATGGTGGCATATCTCACATGTGTAGACATTTCAATAAAAATTGATCATGTAGTTTTATTCAATTTTGATAGCAGTTTTTTTTTTCTAAATTTTAGATCATGTTGTAAAACACATCAAAAGATATGCATGTTCAAAGTTGGTCTCGTAGACAAGTTCTAAGCATAGTTGGCTCTATGACAGAAGTTTTTAAGAAGGAATTTTAATGGTGATATATCTCACATACATGAAGGTTCTAGGTGTATTTTTTTATATGGATGGATTCTCCTATGTGAGGAGATCATGCATCTAAGCGCAGAAGAAGGTATTGAGGTTTAAAGTAAGCTTTCTAGACATATTGTAGTTGGTCCCCATACTTCATCAATTTGAATGATGTTAAAGATATGGACATAGTGGAGATCTAATGGCTCATGAGAGATCATATAGTGAATATCTATGGTGCACATAAATTCAAAGAATTTAAAGTGTTCGTTGGTTAATAAAGTTAAAGATTTGGACCAAATGAAGATCTAACAGTGCACGGGTGATCGTACAGATCATGATCTAAAAATACATATTGATCAAGATGGTAAGAAGTATTCTATTTTTGATTAATAATAAAAGGTATATAATAAGTATATGATGATTAGTATCTATTCTTATATATTAATTGAATGGTGATTGTTGCTAGCTAAAGCCCTGATTGATCCATAAAGATTGACAATGTGTGATAAGTCAACATTGCAAGATTACATTTGATGAGGTCAAAGTAACTAAGGTTTAATGTTTGAGAATTGTCACCTATGAATTAAAGTTTAGATAATATCGATAGTTCAATATTTATTTAAATCTAAGAGGACATGAGATATGAGTATAGTATTTGATTTTTAACTATGACCGTTGACATTTAAATATTTGAATTTTATGAAGGGAAAAACCAGTATGTGGTTTTTGGACCATATCTTTCAATCTATATATAATTTGACCATAATTAAACAAAAAGTGATAGAGGACTCCAAGGTGCATATTAAAATATTTATTTGAAGATCTATAAGTGTGTATAAACAAATATATAGAGCTCCAAAGTTTACTATGTGTTCATGTTTATTCTGCAAGTAACCCAAAAAGGGTAATCGAGCTTGTTTTGATATTATTTCAATATATCTTGATGAATTGGAAATTATGGAGTGTTTTAAACTCTATGAGTATTCTCGTTGTGAATTTTTAAGGTTTTACCAATTGTATTCAGTGTGAAAAAAGGTTTGTAAGTCGATTGTGTTTTCATTCATAATGATTGTATGTATCGAGAAGTGTTTTAGTTAATTATTATTTATTATAATAATTTTTTTTTAACTATGATAATTTGAGGATCTATAAGGGAACATAAGGATTTTACCCATATATTTTAAAATGGTCATGTGTTCTTGATTTTCTTGGATATATATCAAAAAGGTGAATGGGTCTCCATAGGACCTAAACGTGATTTAGGCCTATGTGAAAGTGGTTTGTGCTTAATCGGGACCTATGTAAGATGCCTTAAGGTTTAAGCATGTATTATGACCAATCAAGATGTTGATAAATCATGATATATCTATATATAGTGAAATCAAAGATGATTATTTCTAGACTTTAGGTGGAAGACGTGTATGTGTGAGAGAGACTTATACAAGGTGGATGTAAGAGTTGTGAATTAAAGGATAGGTAGTGTGCCCATTGGTTGAGTTAATGAGAAAAATATTTTGTTGACTGTGTGTATGACCTGTAGGTCATGTTCTTAATTTTAGGATAGTACTATTTTAGTTATAGGATAGACAAAGAGGTTCAAGTATGCATATGAGGATAGTTTGAGTGAAGAAAGAGAGAATTTGTGATTTTCCTATGCGAGAGGCCTATTTGAGATAGAGAGAGAGTTTGTATAAAGTTTATAAAATATATATCCATCATCAGGTGTTTAAGACATCATTTCTAAGGTGGAGGTGTTTAAAGGAGGTTCTAAATGACTTGGTCTTCTTTAGGGGCAGTTGTTCCTTGTGAAATAGGTGTTTCATTAAATACCTTTAGTCAAGAGGATATGATCAAGGTTTTCTGGTCTAAAATATTTGATCAATCTTTTATTTGTAATTTATTATAGGATAGTAGCCCAATTTTATTTTAAGCTTAAGAATGGGTTTTATTCCCCATGAGGGTATCCCATAGGAACTATGTGTTATGTGTTTGATCTTATGTATGCATTACATGAATGAGCTCTCTTTTTAATGTTGCTTGATCAAATTGATATATGTTGATTGGTTAATAGTTTAAAGGACTACAATTTAAATTAAAATATATGGGCTCACTGATTCACCATCCTCTCAGTGATTATACCTCTAATAATTAGTATCAGAGCAGGTCCTTTAGCAAAGGCTTAATAAACTTGAAGGTGATCCAAGGTACAATATGGGTAGTTATAAAGGAGGTTTCTCTACTAAGAAAGCATTGATGTTTAATGGATCCAATTATGCATTTTAGAGTGCTAGGATGAGGACATACATTATGTCCCTAGGGTTTGATGTATGGAAATCTATTATGGATGGTTATGTTACTCCTACTATTCCTCTATCTAGTGTTGGAGATAAGAAGTTGTTTGAGAACAATTCCAAGGCAATAATCGTTATTACTTGTGGTAATTTAGAGACTAACTACACCAAGGTAATCCATTATAAATATGCTAAAGAGATATGGGACAAAATGTAGTTAATTTATGAAGGATATTCAAAGGTCAATCTTGCTAAGTTGTAGACTCACAAAATGAAATTAAAAGTCTCAAGATGAATGAAGAATATTCTATGGCATCCTTTCCACAGAGATTTGATGAGATTGTGAACATCAACAGAGGTTTTGGAGAGAACCTTGAAGAGATTATTGTTGTTTAAAAGGTATTAAGGTCTCTATCCCCCATGTTTGATCCAAAAGTATCTACCATAGAAGAAAGTAATGGTCTTACTCAATTAAAGATGGACCAATTGCATGGCACTCTTACTGCCTATGAGATGAGGAAGAATAATTATATACCACCAAAGAAGGAAGCAGCAATCAAGACAAAGATGAATCCAAAGAAGTTCCAAGGTAATAAACCCAAAGAAGATGAATTTTATGATATAGATGAGGATGAATTAATTACTTTGATTTCAAGGAAATTGAGAATAGGCTCAGGCAAGTATAAAGGTAAACTACCCCTCAAATGCTTTAATTGTGATGAGATAAGACATTTTACTAATAAGTGACCTCATAAGTATAAGAAGGATGGTGATGAAGAGCATGATCAAGGTCATGATGAGGGAAAGAGATCATACAGGTCTAATAAAATCAAAAAGGAATTCAAAAAGTTTGATAACAAGAAGAAGTACTTCAAGGACATGAAGAGTCTCTAAATCAAAGAAGATTGCATTTCATCAGATAAGAGTGAAGTCAGTGATTCAAAGTATGATCATGAATATTATGGTCTTGTTGAAGATGAAGATTGATTCATGGCTGAGGAAGGTAGTTGATCACATCAAAAGGGGTCTACTTGGAGTGATTTAGATAATGATGAAGATGAGGCGGATTATGAGACTACATTGATTAATGCTCATGAAGAACTAAAGATTGAGAAAAAGTTCAATAACAACACAAAATCTAAACTCAAGGAATTTGAGGAGCAATTCAGTGTGTTTGAGGAAATAATGGATGAAGATGCCAAGGAGCATGAAGATATGGTCAAGCATCTTAATTGTCAATTGGAAATCCTATCCACAAGTCTAAAATATAAAGAAGATGAATATACAAGGTATGAAATTTAAAATGAGTCATTAAAATATGAGTTAGAGAAGGTATCTAGTAAGATAATGTCATTTGTGAGATTTTAAAAGAGCTCAAGTGATCTAGAAAACATTCTAAATGATCAAAAGTGTGCAACTAATAAGACTGGTCTTGGATACAAATAAGAACCAAAGAGTACAACTCAAGACAAGATGAAGACTAATATGAATAAGGACAATCAACCTCTAAAGACAAATTATTATATAAGGAATTAAGGTTTTGGTAGAATAAAAACAAAATAGATCATACAACCAAATGCCATGAGGTATGCAAATTCTACTAGTTATTGCTATACTTGTAATCAGTTTGGGCATAGAGCAAGAGAATGTAGAAGACTTGTTATAAATGAATTTTCATGGGATTATGATGGGGGTCATCATTAAAAAGGTGTGAGCAAGGTTAAGTGCTTCAACCATCTTAATGAAGGACACTTTGCTAAGCATTGTCCAAATAAGGAAAGGTAAAGTAAGTCTTCTTCAAAAAGAGTAGTTTATTTTAGTTGTCATGACTTTGGACACATTGATAGTTTTTGTATAAACAAGGTAAGACAAGCTAAGTTTCCATCATTGAGTATGGTTTTCTACAACTGTAAAGAAAGAGGGCATATTGCTAGATTCTACAAACAAAGGCCATTAAGTCAATATAAATTCAATCAGGGTCTTAGAGTGAAAGAAAGAAGGCAAGTTACTTCATGGAATCCAAAGGTGATAAGTATGAGTCATGATGAGACTACAGGTCCAAGTAATCTATTTTATATGGTGGAAAATACTTCATAAGGTGAAGAGTGCCAAGATCTCTCATTAACTGCTCATGTTGTGAATAAAGAGACCAAGCTTAAGGAGAAGACCAAGGTATTGGTTGAGGCTAGTCTTCAGATGTGTATGGATCCAAATGAACATCATGTTATTGTTGAGAAAGCTTCATGAAAATAATATCAATTGTTTCTACCTAGTGATGAGTTTCTAAGCTGCAAGGTTGATACTTCAAATGAAAGGGTATGTCAAGATTCCATAGCTGCTCCATGTGTTGTCAATTCTATCTTAGAAGAGAAGGAGAGTGTTATAGAAAAGCAACAAGTTTTCATAGTTTGGATTAAAGATAAGAACAACAAAATAAAAAAACTATTAGCTATAAGAGGATTCTGATGGTTACTGAGGAGATGTGGGCTACTCTTGGCTTCACTTTGTTTTAGAACATTGTAGTGAAAAAGATGTCTTTGTCTATGTTTCTTAAGAGACTCCTTTCAGTGAATAATAAATTATTGTTGTGGTGTTTTTGAGATGGTCCTAAAAGACTAGAGTTTTGTGTTCTTATTTGAAACAGGGATGTTCAAGTGTAAAATATGTTGAGGTGATGTCATGATGTTGACAACTGTATATGGAGCAATCTACAGTGTCAGATTGAAGGTTCCTAGTTGACATAATGAGATTGATGAAATTTCAAGATGATATTATTTCATACAAAGGTCTGTTGAACTTATTCTAGCATGCTCTAAGTGATTTTTTGATCTAAAGGTATGTTTAAGTCCATTTGGATATTTTTGTTAGCTCTTAGGTTTCCCAGTTTCTGCTTAAGAGATCATAAGTCCTAAAATGGGTTATATGAATTCAAGGTTCCCACTGGTATGGAAGATCAAATCTTGTTCCACAAGTTAGTAATGGTTGGCTCTAGGTGTACACTAAATTTCAAAGGTGAACATTGATTGGATGATGCTATGTTGACCTTGTTTATTTTATGATTCTAGGGTTTTGGGCTCTACTATAAAAGTGGTTTGCCTTATGAGTTAAGGTTTGAGGATTATTAATATGTTGAATGGTACAAATGGGTTGTCAAATAATGTTTCATAGAGATTTGAAGGTTTGTGGTTTCTAAGTTATTTACATTTTTATCATATTGGAGGCCTAATTGGCTAGTAGGTTTGTGAAGTAAGTATGTTAAAGAGTATGATCTAAGTGATAAAAATTGGTAAACTTTAGGGGACATATTATAGTGCTTTATATATTAAGTTTTAGGTCTTGATGATGTGTCTACTAAAATTTATGGGCTCTGTGAGTTCCAAGTAGGGCTACAAGGAGTCTAGACAGGCCTAGTATGAAGGTTTAATATTTTTTATTAGTGTTTTCATAAGAGTAAGGTATTTATGTTTAAAAGAGAGTTAATATTTTTATTTAGAGCATTTTTCCTATTTTTTATGTGGCATGAAGTTTTATTGGTGGTCTATGAGGTGGTTTGAGAGAGAGGACTAGTAAGCTTGTGAGGTGGTTCCTCATGGTGTATGGAGGTCTAAAGATGTTAAAAAGGTGGAATTTATCATATATATTACGGGGAGTCCCTTTCAAATGGTTATTTATTAGTTTCATCGAATTCTAGTGGTTTTGTGTGTTATTTCTTCATTATTTGTAGTGCTTGGTTAAAGAAACGTGTTGGCATAGAGCAAGAGAAAATTATCAAGGAAAGAAGAGGTTAGATCAAGTAAGGGGGATTTGGTATCATATTTATAATATGGTCATTTTCTATTGTTGGTATTTTTATCTCCTTAGGATCTGTTGGTGCCCTCTTTGTCATTATGTAAGAGGGAGAGAAAGTTCACATTGTGAGAGTACTTGAAGAGAGAGAAGGAAGGTGAGTTGTATGATGTGTGTTGACATCAATGAAAAGGGGGAGATTTTTGGAGAGTTGTTAGTGATGTTATAATGATGTTATAGAGGTGTCCTAGTGAGTGGATGAAGTGATTTGATAGCTTAAGTGGCAATTACAAAGTGTGCAATGTGCTTGTCCTAGTATACTTGAAGTTGGCTTAGTTGATTTTCAATTTTGACATGGTTAGAGATGGTTAAGGATGAGTATGGTGATTTTATAATGTGTGATGGGTCATATAATAGGTTTTATAAGCTTTGAGTGCTTATGTGCATGATTGGAATTCATCTGGTAGTCTATTGTTTTCATCTAGACATGTTGGGTCTAATGGCAAAAAATCTGAGTAGGTAGTTTATTGACATCACCATTGCCACATGTTGACGATCCAATGGGAGTTGGTCATATGGTTGTTATCACATTAATATATAGTTGTTATGTGCTAAATATTAGGTCATGTTCCTATGTGCAATCAAATATATGTGGATGAAAATTTGGGCTCTCAAGGATTTTGATAGTGTTTTTCCATATCCAAATTTGCAATGTGGCAAAAAGAGTCGAGTAAGCATTTTGATGGTGGCATATATCACACACATGGACATTTAAAGAAAAGGTGATCATATGGTTTTGTTCAATTTTGAGCCTAGTTTATTTTTTATAAATTTTAGATCATTCTCTAAAGCATGTCAAAAGATATGCATTTTCAAAATTGGTCTCCTAGACAAGTTCTAAGCATAGTTGGCTCTGTGATAGATGTTTTTGAGAAGGCATTTTAACGGAAATATATCTCACATGTGTGAATTTTTAAAAATTATTTTGTTATATGGATGGATTATCCTATATGATGAGATCATATGGTCCAAATTTTAGATCATGTATCTAAGCACAAAAGATGTTATTGAGGCTCAAAGTAGGCTTTCTAGGCATATTGCAGTTGGTCCCCATACTTAGTCAATTTGCATGATGTTAAAGATCTAGACCTAGTGGAGATCCAATAGCTCACAGTAGTTCATATAGTGAATATATACAATGTATATGAATTCAAAGAGGTCAAAGTGTTCATTGGTTAACAGAGTTAAAGAACAGGACCAAATGAAGATCCAATCATGTGTGATCAGTCATACAGATCATGATCTAATAATGCATATTGATCGAGATGGTAATAAGTATTCAAGGTTTAAAGACTAAGCAAAGGTATAGGATAAGGATATAATGGTGAGTGCGTATTTATATAGATTTATTTAATGGTGAGTGTTGCTAGTTAAAAACTAAGTTGATCTGTAGAGATTGATAGTGTGCGATAAGTCAACATTACAAGATTACATGAGATGAGGTTAAAGTAACTGAGGTTTAACATTTGAACATTGGAACCTATGAATTAAATTTTATAGAATATCTATGGTGTGAGATTGACCAAAATTTGAGAGGACATGATATGTGATTATAGTGTTCGATGTTTAAATGTGACCATTGACATTTAAATATTTGAATTTTACAAAGGGAAAAACCAGTTTGTGGTTTTTGGACCAGATCTTTCAATATAGATAGAATTTGACCATGTAGTAAAAATAAAAGTGGTAGAGAAATCCAAGGTTCATCTAAAATTATTTATTTTAAGATTTGGAAGTGTGTATAGATAAATATATTGAGCATCAAAGTTGATTATGTGTTCATGTTTCTTCTGCATGTAACCCGAGAAGGGTAATTGAGCTTGTTTTGATATTGTTTTGATATATCTTGATGAATTGGAGATTGTGGAGTGTTATACACTCCATTAGGATTCTCTATGTGCATAAAGGTTTGACCAATCATATATAATGTGAATAAAGGTTTTTAAGTCGACTGTGTTTTCAATCATAATGAATGTGTGTACAGAGAAGTGTTTGAGCTAATTATGCTTTAATAGAAGAATGTTTTTATGACTAAGATATTTTGAGGATGTCTCAGGGGACATAAGGAGTGGACCCATGTATTTTAAAATGGTCTTGTGTTATTTATTTTCTTTGATATGTATAAAAGAGGTGAATGGGTCTCTATAGGACCTAAAAGTGACGTAGGCCTATTTGAAAGTGGATTGTGCTTAGTGTGACCTATGTAAGATGCCTTAAGGGTGAAGGCATGTATTGTGGATACTAAGATGTTGACACACACACACACACACACACACACACACACACACACACACACACACACACACACACACACACACACACACACACACACACACACACACACACACACACACACATAGTGAAATCAAATATAATGATTTATAGACTTTGGGTGGAATAATTATATGTGTGAGAGAGACTTGTACATGGTAGATGTAAGAGTTGTGATGAAAAGGATAGGTAGTATGAATATTGGTTGAGTTAATGAGTAGAGTAGTTTTTTGACTATGTGTATGACCTGTAAGTCATGTTTTAAATGTTAGGATAGTGCTCTT
Source organism: Torreya grandis (assembly GCA_037957365.1). Classification (NCBI taxonomy): domain Eukaryota; kingdom Viridiplantae; phylum Streptophyta; class Pinopsida; order Cupressales; family Taxaceae; genus Torreya; species Torreya grandis. Next base: position 3,046,261 of record JARHVA010001499.1, on the reverse strand, counting down.
ATAGTTTAAAGATATATGAAGAGGTCTGAATATGCATATGAGGATAATTTGAGTGAAGGACAAAGTTTGTGATATGCCTATTTGAGAGGGTTGTTTGAGATAGAGAGAGAATTTATGTAGAGGTTAGAAAATATATATCCATAATCAGGGGTTGAAGACATCATTTCTAAGATGGAGGTGTTTAAAGGAGGGTCTAAAATACTTTGTCTTCCTTAGGGGTAGTTGCTCCCTATGAAATAGGTGTTTCAATAAATACCTTTGGTCAGGAGGATATGGTAAAGGTTTATTGGTTTAAAGGAGTTGATCAGTCTCTTGTTTGTAATTTATTATAAGATAATAGTCCATTTGTATTGTAGGTTTGAGAGTGGGTTTTATTCCCCATGACGGTTTTCCACAAGAACTATGTGTTATGTGTCGGGTCTTGTGTATACATTGAATGAATGACCTCTCTTGTTAATGTTGCTTGATAAAATTGATATATCTTGATTGGTTATTAATTTAAAAGACTATAATTGAAATTGAAATAAATGAGCTCACAGATTCAACCCCCCCTCTCAGTGATTGTACCTCTAACACTTCTCTCTTAAGAAATAATACTTGATAGGAATGTGTTTAGTTTTTGAGTGCATGATATGATTATTTGAGACTCTTATGGCACTTGTATTGTCACAATAGATAGGGATAAGAATATCATACTCCACCTTGTAGTATTTTAAGGTTTGTCTCATCCATAGGACTTAAGTGCAACATGAATCTATTGCAATGTACTCAGCCTCACAAGTAAAGAGTGCCACAAATGGCTTCTTCTTGCTTATCCATGATACTAGGTATTCTCATAAGAATAAAGCTCATCCACTACTGTCCTTCCTATCATCTACACTCCCTACCTAATTTGCATACACATAGGTTGTCAAGTTAAAATCCTTGATCCTAAGATACCACAAGTCAAACTCCATAGTCCCCTTCAGATATCTAAGTATCCTTTTGAATACTTGTAGATGATTTTCCTTGGATCTACTTGAAATATTTACACAAGGCCTACTGCTTGCATATAGTTAGGTCTAGAGGTAGTAGTTTATAGCAAACTTCCAATCATTGACTTACATGATGTCTGATTGACCTTTGGAGACTCATCTTCCTTTCTTAACTTACACTCTATGATCATAGGTGTGAATATACCTTTTTCTAACTAAATGATTTTTAATCTAAGAAATAATGATAGTTCTCCTATCATGGACATTTCAAACTCCTTCTTCATCACATCTACAAAGGCTTTAGTCATATGCTTACTATTTTTACCAACTATGATGTCATCCACATAGATAACTACTATCAACCGATGGTCATGTTCTATCTTTATGTATAGATTACTATCTACAACTCCTCTTTTGAAACATTTATCCAATAGATACATGTTTAATTTAGCGTACCAAGTTATAGGAGCTTGTCTCAGACCATAAAGCACATTTTTTAGTCTATAAACAAAGTCCTTGTTACCTGATAATGAGAATCCCTTAGGTTTTTTTATGTACACCTCTTCTTTAAATTTCTCATTCATAAAATTTGACTTGACATCCATATGATACACCTTAAATCCTTTGAATCTTGCATATCCTAGAAACAATTTGATAGCCTCCAATCTTGATACTGGTGAAAAGGTCTCATAAAAATCTACCCCTTCAACTTGTGCATACCCCTTACATACCAATCTAGACTTTTTCCTAGTGACTTTTCCATCTTCATTAAACTTGTTTATAAACACCCATTTTGTGCCAATGATATTTTTGTCTTTAAGCCTAGGAACTAGTTCCCAAGTTCCATTTTTTTTATTTGGCCTAACTCCTCATTCACAAAGCCTATCTAAAACTTGACTTTGATTACTTCTATAAGGTTCTTAGGTTCAATATAAGAAAATAAAGCCACATTCTCTTGATTTAGGTTACTTACCAGTCTTCTCCTTTTTAGCATACCTACATCCTTGTTGCCAATGATTTGTGATTTAGGATGGTCTATTTTAATCTATCTTGAAGGATTTTTTCCATCTTGTCTTTCCTCAACTTCTTCTTCTTCCTCATCAATATTTGTTATTTCTTATTCATTCTTGATGTCCAAATTCTCTGGTGTATTCTTTGACTGTGAGTGTGACTTTTTAGAATTTGTCTCATCAATCTTCACATTGATGCTTTCCAATATCTTTTGAAACCTCTTATTATAACATCTATAGTTTGAGATAATTGATGAGTATCCCAAGAATATACCTTCATCAGACCTAGAATCAAACTTACCTAAATATTCCTCATCTCTTTTGATGAAACATTTACTTCCAAACACTGTAAGTGTTCCACATTAGCAGGTATACCTTTTCAGTATTCATAAGGGGTCTTGTTCTTATCTATCCTTCAAAATTTAGAGTACAGTTCTTACTACCTCTCTCCAATATCCATCAGATAATCTAGAATAATTTAGTATAGCTGTTTCCATCTCTTAAATTGTTATATTCTTTCTTTCCACTACCCCATTATGCTAAGGTGTCCTAGATGCTTAGAACTATCTCCTTATTCTATAAACCTCATAGAATTCATCAAACTCATTGGACTAAAACTCTCTTCCTCTATCATATCTTATATATTTAATATTTCCATTCTTTTCCTTCTCAACAAGAACCTTGAATACCTTAAACTTATAAAGAGATTCTAACTTTTCTTTCAAGAATGCTACCCAAGTCATTCTTGCGTAGTCATCTATGATTAACATGAAGTAGTTATCTCCTTGAATACTTTGGATTATTATAGGTCCATAGATATCAGTGTGTATTAGCTCCAAAGGTCTTGTAGTAGAGTACTCTTTAGACTTGAATCTTCTTCTAGTTTGCTTACCATGTTGACATGCCTTGCAAAGTGTGTTTCTAGGTTTGGTGATTTTAGACATGTTATTCACAAAAAATTTAGATCTTATCTTGGATAGATTGTAAAATTTTAGGTGGCCCATAATTTTGTGCCATAGTCAACATTCATCCATCTTGTTCATAAATCATCTCTACTTCTTGATCTCACTCAAGACATATAGATTATTTTAAGTCCTCTCAGCATTGGTAATTAGCCTTCCTAATTTGGCTCTCCTTATATCACTCCCTCTATCATGAAATGTTAGTGTGTGCCCTTGGTTGCACATTTGAATTACAATAATTAGGTTATGTTTCAAACCTTCCACATACTACACATTCTCTATCTTAGTCTTCCCATTGTCCAAACTCAAGATACTCTTACCAACTATATTGGCAATTGTGTTATTTTCAAATATCACTATTCTTACAACATTATTATTCAATGAGATGAACTTGCTCTTGTCCCCTATCATGTGGATTTAGAAACCACTATCAACCATTTCATGATTTCATCTTAGATGTGAAAGGTAGTCTAGGCTAGCATTGATTCTTATCATCTATTCTTCTGCTCCTCCTTCACCTTATCCATAGGGTGTAAATTCTTGATCCACTTCTCAGTGGTATGACCATATAGCCTTTTGTCTTTAATGATATTCCTTATATTCCTTATCTTGAAATCCATTGTAATATGTCTTCTCTGATCATAATTATAGCATAAAATTATTATTCTACTATTGAAATGGACATTCACCTTATTTTTCCATGATGAATTGATTCTAGCATGATGTCTACAATCCATATATTTATGTCCATATTGATTGAATGAAAAATAGTAACCATTGAATGGATTCACATACCTTATCTACCTGATGTTGAATGATGCACCTCTACCTTTTTTGTCTCTTGAAGGAGTCATAATCTTCTTGACTTGTTGATGATCAATTTGAGTCTCATATTTGATAGCTTCTACATAGGTCTTTGAGGTCTAACTCTCCTTGTTTTCTTTATGATCTTCTTTGAACCCAAGACCTATCTTATCATGTAGAGATCTTTGACCACTAAAAATATAACCAAGGACTTCAGTGATATTTTAAAAATTTTGATGTGTCTTCAATTTAACTGTTGCCTGATCTAATTTTACCTTTAAGGATTCCATTTCTATTCCAAACTTGATGTATTATTCCTTCTTGGTCTTAAGACTTGTAGTGAAAATCTCAATCTAATTTTCTAATTCATTCATTATCTCATCATGTTCATTGATGTTATTACTTAGTCTCTCTTCAAAGAGATTGATTTGTTCCTCATAACTCTTAACCAATGATCTTAGTTTTTTATTCTTCCTTCTTTAAAACTTTAATTCCTCTAGATTGCTCAACAATTCTTCCTCAAGGTCCACTTCAACCTCTTCTTCATCTGATTCTTCATCATTCATAAGACTTTTCCCTTTTAAAAACCCCTCATTATCTATTTTTATATCCATGAATAGGGTTTCATTGTTATCATGATAATTACTAGTATCATCACTATCAGATGTACTTGTGTTATGTACATCAGAGGAGTTATTATCTTCTTTGATATATAAACTTTTCTTGTTCTTGATGACCCTTTCTTACCTTCATACTTCTTGAAACCCTTTTTTCTCTTATCAGGTTTATAAACCTTCTTATCATCACCATGATGTTCATCATGCTCTCCATCATGCTCATTCTTATCTTTGTTATGACATTTAGAATCAAAGTGACCAATCCTACCATAGTTAAAGTTCTTGAATGGAAACTTTCCCTTAGACTTGATCCTTTCCTTAGTTTTATAACAAACATGGCTTCTATCTTGTCATCATAAATGTTTGTGTCAACATCATCCTTCGATATTTTACCTTATGACTTTTTGTCAACTTTGAATGCAGCTTCTTTCTTGGAAGTTCTTCAATCACTTGTTCTCATTTTATAGGTAGTTAAGATGCCATTAAGCTCATCCATTTGTAATATGTTAATATATTTAATTCCATCCACAATAGACACCTTTGAATAAAACTTAGATGTCAGTGATCTTAATACCTTTTGAACTATATTCAATTCTCCTAACTTCTCTCCTAAACCTCTGATGACATTTACCACTTCATCTACTCTTAATAGATAAGATGCAATGTTTTCATCCTCCTTCATTCTCATACTTTCAAATTGTGTTCGGTGAGTCTTCAACTTTACCAACTTAATTTTGGTGCCACCCTCACACATGGCTTAAAACTTATCCAAAATACCTTTGTATGTATCACAATACACGACATTTATAAATTTCACCTATGAAAGACCACACAAGATGGCATTTATTACCTTAAAGTTGTTCTTACTTGCTTTCTTTCATGTTGTGTCAGTTGGTGGTGTATAAGGTCTATAGAATCCATCAACAACAGATTGCCATATGTCATAGCCTAGGGACATTAGATAGGTCTTCATTGTAATTATCCAAAATTCATAGTTAGTCCTACTAAAGAGAGGATCCTTATTGGTTTAAAAACCTCCTAATACTTGATGGCTAGACATGATTATGCTTTTAGGATCTTCTTTAAGTTGTTAGGCTTACTTTAAAGGACTAAGACATGATACCAATTGTTTAAATAATAATAACTAAGAGAGGGTTGAATCAATGTAATTTTTTTTTTCCAATTATATCCAATAATTTGTGAACTATGAAAATAACATTGAGATCTAGCAATACATAAAGACTATTCACATCAAGTTAACACAAGAAAACACACATATGAGTGGGAAACCTCAAGGGGAATGAAACCCATTATGATACATAAAAATGGAATAAATTCATACAAAAAAATATATCAAATTTTGTTAAACACCAACTCAACTTGGAGCACCAACCCCAGTGAAGTCAAGCACCCACTTAACTAGGTTTTAACAAGAACCTACTTGCAAGGACATACCAACTCCCTAAGTGAATTAGAAATAACTTATCCACCTCATGAATTTTGATCACCACACGTATACTATATTATTATGGTATCATTTCAAGACATCATTTTTCTCTACCAAGTAATATTTTATTTTCTTCAATTTCTTACATACAAATAGGCCTAAACTGTCCTATATATATACAAGTCTCATGTTCACACATCACTTGGTCAGCCACACACATTTAACCTTTTATTTTATCTATATAATTGGTATTACTAAAAATTATGAACATGATTGAAATTAAATTTTAACCCCTTTTGGTCTCAACAACTCAATTAGGCCTCATTTCTCTTTTAGGTCTTATAGAGACCTAATTGCATTAGGTCTACCTTCTTAACATCAAAGCTTGATCCTATTAGGCCTAAATGGCCTTCTCCAACAATAAAAAAATATTAAATATATTATATAATGACCTATAATAACCCTATCTATTATTTTTTACCCTTTTATCCTTTGATCACACCATGAAATCTCTTTTTGGACAAACTACCCTATTAAGTATGTGTACCTTAAAAGTCTATCATGAAAAAATGGAGCTTAAACACAATTAATATATTAAAATATAAAAAATTAAACATGTATATAGTTTTTCCATAACCTCAATGTCATCAAAAAATTATTTAAACACTTTCACTCAGGAGGTAAAGGCTTAAGAACATCTTTGCAACTCACTCACTTAGAACTGCCAATTTACCTCAAAAACTAATCATGATGACTTAGACCTCAAAAAATTATGTAGACACTTCTAATGAATCTTGATGCATGTAAATTATCCTATGATATCTATAAACCATTTTTATATGAAAAATTCATATGGTATAATTCCAAATATTGGTCTTGTAGACCAATTTATTGACCTTGTATCACATGGTTTTATCAGAACTAGACTGGCCATTTTGTAAGTAACTTTTCAACATATACACTAACATCTAAAACTTATTACAAAAATTAACATGACTTATAAGTCATAAATAAATTATCCATTTATTTTTTCATCAATATGACAATATTAGACCCTCAAATCCATCTTCTCAAGTCTGCCTAGATTTTTCACGGTTCACACCATTAGGTATGTTTGTGACTGGCTAAATTGGATGACCAAATTAAAATTCTTGAATACTATTTTTTTTAAATAAATTAACATTAACATGTAAAATGAGTCTCTATATTATTCTATCATCTATTATATTTTGTGAACATATTTATTGTGTCCAAAATGGAAGGAAGTTGATAGTTAAAATTCGAGACCACGTCATTATTATTTTGCTCATTTTATTATATATTAATTACAATTAAATTTAGGTTACGTAAAAATGTGAGTTGTCATTAGATACATTAGTAATTGAGGATGTGGGAACAGAGTTTTGTAATAAAAAAATATGACAATTTTTATCAAACATTTTGTCAAATAGTTTTTAAAAAAAAAATCTATATCATAACTTAGATTCATTTTAGTATAGTGTCATTTTAGTATAAAATAAAAATTAAAAGGTGTCAAACTTTGAAGTAAAGTTATGGCTTCTCCAAATTTTGTGTTATAAAAATTAAAAATTTTGAATGGGTCAAAATATAATATTTATAAAATCCTTATTAATTTGAGTTTATGGTTCAAAAAATTTGGAAGACTATTGTCAAGATTGAATAACCCCCATTAAGAAGACATGCAACAACAAAACTTACAAATGTGTTACAAAAAAAATTACAAGAAGCTATGTCAATCATTTTGAGGAGTGTAAATGAGGAATTCTTACTCCATATCAATAATCAAGAATCAACTATTTATGTTTGGAAACTCATTGAATCTATGCTCAAGGGCACTTGTCTCTAGGAACTCATTAAAGTTATACTTGAACTACTTATTATTCCCACGTAAGATGACAAAAAAGTAGTTAATTTTATTTTAAAATTTAAAAACACTAAATATCTATTAGATAGTTTGAGTTGTAATCTTATTCAAAATCCAAATTTGTAATTTATTATTCAGTTGAACATTCATGTTTTTTTTTCATTTCTAATCTTAATTCTAAAAACCAAATAGAATAAGACATTACTGACCTCATTACATTTGTAACATCCCCACTGGGATCTACCTAGAAAAAAAATTAAATAAACACATATACCAAAATAGATTACATTTGGAAAATCTAACAGAGTTCGTATACATTACTTAAGCATGATAAAGCAAAAAACATACATTACATCATAAATCATGGATCTCTAACAATGTGGGAGTATATCATAACACAAATATAGAAAGTAATTACAATAACTTAGCCACAATTCATACAAATCTATAGTCACTGTTGTCAATGTACAATAATAAATAAGTACAACTCTTCATGACAATTTTCAATAGTAATTAAAATATGAAGTACATAAAGATACATGGCTCTCCTAGAGTATAGTTATTAAACTTCAAGTATTTATATCAATCTCTAATGTTATCTCAATAAGTAATACTATTGTGGGGAGGGAGAGCATCATCTAAGCACTTTTTCACACCAACTACAAACCAATGATCCCACACACGAATCCTATCAGGAAATGGCCCTCCCTTAATGGATGGGTAGATAGTTATGGCATGGGAATCTAGAGAGATAAGCAAGTATCTGTGTGTTATATGATTTCTAAACTAAACGTGCATTGTATCATAAGAAAACTTGATCTATTACAAGATATCACACATACATGTAAATCATACTCATGAAATGATATTGTCTCACTAAATATACTTTGCTTAAAAATTTAAGAATAGTAATATAAAATTGATCTATAAATAAATCAAATTCATACACACCACTTGATCAAACTGCCTTTATCTAACATTGTGATGCTAGTAAACTAGTGAAGTCTATCACACTCTTTATTTAGTATGAGTAATGTAGATTGGTAAAATATAATTCAACCACAAAATTTATATAACTTACATCCTACTAAAAACACATCTTATAACATTTTAAATATAAGAGTAACTCAAACATACATTTATTCCCTCAAACGTATGATTGAATCTTACATTATCTTCTATCTCATACTATAAATAATGGCTATAATTTATACCACCCAAGTAAATATATAATCGACCATAGATTCAAATAACATAATCTATATCTAACTATACTACACCATATGATAACCCTTATTACCACAGTCTAGTGTTTGTAAGTATAGCTACTAAGCATCAAAATCAAGCTAATAAAGTAGTTGTAAATGCATAGAAACATAGATTCATATTCAACAACTAGAATAACCAAAACTTCATTTTTTGAAATATAATAAAATTTAGTCTAGCATTAGTTTTACATTTAGAGGTTTAAATGCAAGTATTTTTTAAGGTATTTATAAGTAATTCTTTTAATTTCAGTTAATACTTCATCTAAGGACTATAACTGCAAGAATACACCCCTATGTTTCTAAATACACTATTAGGCATGTTTACATTTATTTTTCATAAATAAATACTCTAATAAAATACTATAAATACATAGCTTATTATACTAATATATTTCATGTGATAGGTCGTGTACTACAAAATACATATAACAAGGGGTTTGTAATACACCTCAAGGCTTAAATTAGGATGTGAGAAAGTTATGTTTACTTATGGATCTATTATTTTTAGTTAAGAAATACTATTATAAGGCATATAATGTCTCCAAAATACATATGACTCTATTATTTCTAATTAATTTTAAACCAACCATCTATGACACCATACATGAAACAATCTAACTGCGGTTTCATGTAAATCAATTATGATTTGTACACATGGTGACTTCATATATATCTTAGTAAAAATCTCTCTAAAAGATTTAAGTTTTACAATGAATTTTTTCCAATTTAAGTCCATGTTATATACTAACTATGGTGCTTTATCAATAATCTCATGCCGACATATATGGTTAATGTGATAAAAAAATTTAGAATACATAAACATATAACCATACACCTATTTAGTAGTAATTCAATAGTTAAGCTTAATAGAATAATTATTTTTTTAAATCCAGTGACACTTATTATATATTAAAACTTATATAAGCATTTGTATAACTAAATACATACCAATTTTAAGCAATTCAAGTATATATCCTAACAATGACTCAAAAAAATTGAAACATGTAGGTAACTAAATATAGTAAGTCTTTTATCATCTGTACCAACTATTGATTATCAAATTCAATGACCCATACACAAATAGGGATCTATTTATTTGTAGCAAGTTGTTAATAACCTAAATTGACTTACTAGAAGATCCATATAATATAAATATAAAGTATTTTATTTAAAAATAGTCAGTGACCTACTTGAAATAATAATAGTGATGCCAAAGCTCTTATTTTAGTGATTTATTAAACTCAATTACTCATGAAATATCCACAAATTGATTAAAGGGGAAAATTAATCATAAAAAACCAAACTTTAACTTAATTTATGCAATGAATTTAATACAAGGATGAAATTACTAGTTTGGTGACATCAGCTCATAGGATCCTCTAAAAAAACACAATGATTTCTATTAGGGAGTATATAATGAACTGGGTCATTTTAAAGCCAACAAAACAAGAATACATAACAATTATTCCATATAAATAATAAACATCAATGCCAATATGTTTTCCTAGTGATGCAATCACTACAGGGATCTACAAGTTTTGATTTTAAAAATAATGACTTAAATTTTTGTTTACAAGTTGGGCAATACATTAGAACGACTCCATTTTCCAAAGACCATCGACTCAATAATCATAACTAGACCCTTAGCATGTTATTATATTAGTATTATAATATTTAACTAATGATTAAACCAATAAATATGTTAGTCTCACTATGTTATTTCATGATTGTATAACATAGAGACTTAAATATGCATGGAACTCATTTATTACAATTTTAGAATTTTAAAAAGGGTTTATATATACATATATATATATATATATATATATATATATATATATATATATATATATATATATATATATATATATATATATGCAACTATTCCCTACAGATTAGATCTCAACATCAGATCTGCCCGTTAGTAATGCCTATCTCATGACTATGTTCAAAAACTTCAACAATTCTCATTATTTAAAAAAAATCCAAAAACATAAAAGAGCATTTAACAACACAAAATAACTAACCATTATCCTCTATGAGTTGTTATTTTCAATTTGTTAAATAAAATTGTTCAATGGGTGGTCTCTATGTGTCTTAACATCTATAAGGGAATTATATTTCAAAATGAAATATGCATACCAACCTTTTAAAAATGTATAAACATTCCCTAAATAGTTTTAACCCAAAAAAATTTCATGACCATACATTAGAATTAAAAATGTCACCTACATGGCAGTTAGAGCAAACAATCTTCTCCTATACTTCTCCTTTATCTCATCCTAGTTTGCAATGCCTTTTTTTCCAATTCTCCTTAAGCTCTTATTTTTTAACTCAAAAATCATATGATATGTATCCTTTTTGAAACCCCCTTAATAAAAGTGGCATAGCTTTAGACTTTTGTTTTTTTAGTATTTTTTAATTTTTGTTATTTTTAATATATTTAACTCTTTTTAGATTTTCTAAATTTAGTCCTTTATTGTCTTTTTCTATTTTTTTCCCTTTCAAATGAAATTTTTATTTTTTAATATATTTTAATACTGAATGCTAAAATTTCATAATTTAATTAAATCAACTAACATTCACGAATATTATAGCATTTTAAATGTCAATTTTATAATTAATAATAATTTTAATTTTAATTTTTTTGCTAATAATATTTATACTAGCATTAATGATAAAACATGTCAAATATGCAAAAAAAATTATTATGATATTTAACCTCTATTAGCAACCCATAGAGATCAATTTACCAAAGCAAGTAATAAACACACCATAAGTAAACTATTTTTTATGTATTTCTACTATGTGCTAACTATTATGGTGTATGTAGGGATTTTACCAAGTCTCTATCAACCTCTGATGTCTCTATCTATGTCACCCTCTCTGATGATGCTCTCCCTCCAACACGCTCCAAGGGATGAGTTCTTCTGCATCCACCTCATAACACATAGGTAATTAGATCATATCACATGATAAATATATAACATAAAATATAAGTGAAATAACATATTAATATGCTCAAAATTGAAACACATATATTAACAAATTCACAGTAAAGCAATCATGTACCATCATGTATCTAAATAATACTCTAATATCTCATAAAAGCATATATCTCAAGATTATTCAAAAATATAACTAAAATCAAATTTGTCTGCTATATATATCCATGAATAACTAAATAATTTATTTAATGAGGAATTGAGATGCAACAACATTGCATGCTTTTCTTATTAAATAAGAATAAGTGATGTGAAACTTTTATTCAAAATAGAATGTCACTCAAACACTTCTCATGCTTAATAGTGTTATTAAAAATATTGGAAACTAGAAATCTAATTCTAAATCTAAACCTATTAATAGAAAAGATGGGAAGAAGAAATCTAAAAACAAGAATTATAAATTCAAATTCAATGAAAATTATAATTTGTGGTAAATTTTGACATAAAATTGAATTATATATATATATATATATATATATATATATATATATATATATATATATATATATATAATGAATAGATGTTTTAATAAAAATTGACATAAAAATCGAAACCAAAATTAAAATGGTAATAAGGATCATAATACTAACATTATTGTAATGTATGTTGTCTTATTTTATTCTAACAACAAGGAAAAAAATTATATAGTGGTGCATTGTATCACATGACATTTTTATCGAATATTTTATGTAACACTAAATATATATCTGAAAAGAATTATTTAGGTTATAATTTATTTTTAAAAGCAAATAAAAAAAGAAAAGTTAAATTTGCAAATATATCTTAATTGATGTTTTCTATGTTCCTAAACTAATAAAAATATGTTATCATGTTCTCGTTTTATAAATGATAAATTTAATGTAACTCTAATTAAAGATAAATTATATACTAAGAATCAATTTGGTTATCTGATTTCTAAAATAATTCATAAGAATGGATTATATACATTTTATGTTTCTTATGCATGTTCTCTTTCATCATAAACTATAAATGAATCTCAATTATAGCATGAAATACTAGGTCATGTTGATTTTATAATTTTATATGATATATCTCATCATGATATTATGGTTGGTCTTCTTGATATTTATTTTAATCATGCAACATGTGAGGGTTTCTTACGTGGTAAGAAACACACTAAACCCTTTCATAAAAATTATAATGTTAACTCCTCCAATCACTTAGAGCTTATATATAGTGATGTTAGAGAACCTATATAAGTTACTTCTCTTAACAATTATTATATGATTTACTTTCATCGATGATTAATCTAAGATGATTTGGTATTATTATGTTAAAAAAATTTAAAGTGTTATCTAAATTTAATGAATTTAAAGATTTGGTTGAAAAATATTCTAATTTCTTAATTAAAAGATTAAGAACTGATAATAAAAGTGAATATATTAATAGATTATTTTATCCATTTTAAATTAATTGTGGCATGTAAATATAGTTTAAAACTCCATATTACCCACAATAAAATGGAATTACTGAAAAAAAATCAAACCATTTTTGAAATGTAAAGGATAATGTTACATTCTACAAGTACTCCTAAATTGTTTTAGGTACAAGCCATGAATAATGTTGTACACATAATAAATAAATTCCATAATAGACCTTTGCATCTTTTTATACCCTTATAAATGTGTTTTAAATATAAACTGAGTATTTCTCACCTTAGGATATTTGGTAGTCTTACTTCTATCTTTATTCCTAAATCAAAAATAAAGAAAGTTCATCCTACCTCCTATTTTTGTATTTCCATAGGTTGTAGAGGAAAAAGAAGGATTAAGAGTTTATGATCCATATAAATGACAAATAATTTAGAATATGAATATCAAAATCCTTGAGAAATATTTTTGTGAGCCTTTTATAGAACCACCTCAAATTACTTCTTTCAATGAACCTAACTCTTATATTACTCTTTATGAAGAAATATTTGCCTTAGAGGAAGTTGATCCAATCCTAAATAACTTACATTTTGAGGGGTAACCTTATCCACTTAGTGCTCAAATTAAAATACTTAAATAGGTTGAATCCCTAACTCAGTCATCTAATATTGATAATATTAACAAATTAATTAGGAATCAACACACGTATAATACTTTGATGAATCTATATGAATGTGAACCTCATTATTTTGAGGAATTTATTCAAGGCAATAGATATAAATTTGGTATGCAAGGTAAATATAAATCACTAATTAAAAATTAGGCTTGGGATATTGTCATGTCCCCTACCTAAGAGGCATACTATTGGTTCTAGATGGCTTTACAAAATCAAATATAATTCAATTGGTAAAATTGATAAATTCATATTTAGATTATATGCTCATGATTTTACCTAAAAAAGTGAATTAATTATGTTGAAAACCTTTTCTCGTGTATCAAAAATGAGTATTATTACATTGTTTAACTAATAATGGTTGGATGATATACCAAATGGATGTAAAAAATTCATTCGTAAATAGTGATATAAAAGAAAAAATATACATGACTTAGCTTAAATATTTCACTAAAACTAACAAATAACATTATGTTTTTAAGCTAAACAAATATATAAATATGGTTTAAAAAAATATCCTTGAGCTTGGTATTCTAAAATGACTATCTATTATAAAGACTTAGGTTTCTCTAACTTTTATTCTGAAAGTGATCTCTTTGTGAAATTTAAAAATAATCATTTTATCTTAATTATATTATATGTTGATAATATTATTATTGGTGATCAAAATATTTTAATTTTTATATATAAAAATAAATTAAATCAATATTTTCAAGTGAATAATCTAAGCATTCTTCGTCACTTTTTATGAATGACTATATTTTTGGAAAAAAATTCAATTATTGTATCTCAATCTCAGTATCCATATAACATGATTGTTAAGTTTATTATGCTTGATTATAATACTACATTTATCCCTATTGAGATTAGTTTAATATTGATCCAAAACCTACTTATAATAAGGTTAACCACACTCTATATAGACAACTAGTTTGTATTATTATTTATCTAACTATTACTAGGCCAGATATTTCATTTAATGTAGGTGTTGCCTTCATATTCATGTAGGATTGATATTTATAAACTTGTAGATTAGAAAAATTGATACTTTGGTATATCAAAAGAATTGTAAATTTTGGTATATATTATTCTTCCATTGATAATTCTAATTTATATGGTTATTGTGATGTTAATCATTCTAGTGATATTATAGATTGTAAATTTACTTTTAGATATGTTTTTAAGTTTGGTGTAGGTGCAATCACTTACAGCAATAAAAATCAACTTATCATTTTTATCTATTCTACAGTTCAAGCATAGTATAAAAGTGTTATGAAACTTGATAAAAAAATCCATGTAGTTATAAAGGTTATTATAAAAACTTCATTCTTTTCTCATAATACCAACCTTCTCTATTACAATCAATATTGTATAGCTTTGGCAAAAAATATAATGCAACACCTCAAAACTAGGCATATTTAATTTCATGTACATTTTATCTGAGATAAAGTCTTCAATTGTGATATTGATCTCTAGTTTTATCCCAAGAATTAAAAAGTAATATATATCCTCAGAAAAACACTTATTGCTACCAAGTTTTACAAGTTGTGTACAATGTTGGGTCTCTCAAAGTTATCATTGAGGGAGAGTGTGCATGACAATGACACTTCCTAACAACCATGCATTTCTTTCTTCTTCTTTATAATTCTTATCAAATTATAAAGGCATTGAAATAAGTCATTTTATATTATTTTAGTAAAATTTGTCATATGTGAGTTTGCAATGTATCCAATACTTAAAATCATATCTTGTAATGGAGGTCCTTAGGTTATAAAAGATTCTAAAATATTTGATTTATTATTCATGATAATCTATGAGATATAATCTTACAATCATGCTAGCTTACATTTACTCTTAGTAGTTTATAAATTACAATTCCTTTTTCTTTGAAAGGTGATATTGACATGGTGAAGGTTTTTAAATCATGCAAATGTTATATCCAACCAAAACTCATTGTAGATGGTTTATAGAGTATAATTCCTTTTATATAAAGTTAGTTATGGCATGTATCCTAACTTAAAACTAAGGGGAAGTGTTGGAAAAAATTAATGTTATTGGTATATCATGACATTAAAAACATTAAGTTAATAAAACTTACATAAGTAAATTAATAATAATATTTCATATTATAATTTAACACTACATGAGTTACTACTTACATAAATGAATAATAAATATATGATTATATAATTTACAATTTTAAATTGTGTTGGAAGTTAAACCCATTGGTTAAAAAGATTCAATCCATTTATATTTGATTTTACATGATAAAATGAATTCATTTAAACATTCTAACAAATTCAGATTTACAATTTAAGTTTTTTCCTATTCTCCTTTTCAAATCAAGAATATTTTGTGTTTACTCTCGTAGGAGGACCTTGGACTCTTAGTCAGTCAACTCTTTGTTTACAATAGTGAAAATTTGGATTTAACCCGTTTAAGGAGCCTTGCAGGGTCATTACATTACGAATCAAACTTCTATCCCTCCCAATGGAATTCTAGAAAGATTGTATATTTCAGGGAATTGTAAGATCTATTGGGTCCCTTATTAGAGTTGATTCTATAACTGAAACTAGAAGCAAACTAGTTTTTTCTAGGATCTATGTCAATGTGGATATAGACAAGGTCCTTCCCAATTCCATTAAGTTGAAAAAAAAAATTAGAATATGGACCCATAACGTAGTGTATGAGAGGGCCAATGAAAATTTAACCAACTACTGTAAGTTTGGGCACAAGTGTGATAAGATTAAATAAGGTGGGTGTGACAAGAATAGGCCTAACCTCTTAAAGGATGCAGAGGAAAAGTCAAAAGATATGAATGCACCTACTATTGACCCTTTTTTCCATGATAACACCTACTATAAATAGCAATAAGGAATGAGTGGATGATGTTTAAGAAGATGTTATGGACACAATGTCTAATTCTTTGATTTAAGAGGAGATAAGAAAAAGGAAATTATTTTCCTCGTTAACATGAAGGATGATTTTGTTGAAGTTCATGGTAAGAAGATTCCAGATGTTATTGGGCCATCCTTGATTAAAGAGGATTTGGTAGTAAAATGCAAAACATATGATGGTTATGATAGAAAATAGGTCAATGATGATGATCAGTTGGAAGTATACATCCCAAGTAGTCCCTACATGAAATTCTTATAAGTGGATCCTTTTTTGGTGCTTTCTATGAAACTAGAAAAAGAACTAGCTCATTAAAAAAAAATGGGTGCTCTAACCTTAAAAATGAGACTTTACCACTTTGGGACTTAGATATGTATAATCCTTCACCTATAAAGTTTAATGGATTTCAAATCTTAAATAAGAGCTTAGAAATTATTAACATAGATCGAAGAGGAAGCAAGAAAAAAAGGGGAAGACCCCCTCTTAGGAAAAATATTATGGTGGATATTGTTTCAGATAAGGACTTAATTTCTATTTTTAGAAACACTTAATCATTATTTTCGCTTGGAATCTTTTAGTTTTTGGTATGGATCATGCTAGTTTGGATTGTTTTGTTATTATATTGTCGGCATGATCATCAATATTTTTGAGTATAACTTATTTTTGGCTTGTGCGATGAAGGTCTTTTATGGTTTGTGTTTTCCAGTAGGAAATTTTTTTATATTGGTTCATTCCTATCCCCTCTAAGTTGAATGGATGAAAGGATTACTAACATGTTTGATCAGGATTTGACTTTTCCTAGCCATTACAATTAGAACATTGGATCTTTATTATGGTTGGTTTTGTGATAGTCAAGATTTTTGGGCTTGTCATAAGATGAACCATTCGGCGGTCTTTCCAAGATTTCAAATTCAACTTTATTGGCCTTAATGGGATGTGCCATTTTGAATTTAAAATTTTAACCTTGTCCATCATTTTTAGGTTTCCTTGGGTCTGGGTAGTTTTGTCTATGATTTCTACTTAGGGACCTAGGGCCCCTTATGGTTGGGGTTGGATTTTGATGTCATTTATTTTACTATCGATACTTAGGCCTCCATTTGTGCCTAGGCTAGTTTTAGATCTAATAAAATGTGAGATGTGTGATCTCTTTAGTGAATTCATTGGTTTTGGGTCCCTTGGGGGGGCTGATGGTTCTTTTTGAGACCTGATCCTCTCTTTCCATTAGTCTAGGCTAGTTTTCAATCCAATTAAAACTAGTTGATTCACACACCAGTCAATTCCAATTATTTCTATTTTCACTATCATTTTCTTGTTTGGTTGGGTGATTTTTGTTTTCCTATTGAGTTATACCTTATTTTATCTTATGTATATCAGGGGGATACCTAGACATCTTGATGTCTCTAGGTTGGGTTGCATACCAATTCAAAAGTGGGTTTACTTTACTTTGAACAAATTTAATATTCAAATATTATGAAAGAGTTTGGTGAAGAAAGGTTTCTAAGAATAAGTGAAGAGAGAGATTGAATGCATTGGGTTAATTTTTTCTCAATGAATGAATAATATTGGTAGGTTTTTTACCTCCATGAAATTTTTTCCCATGTATATCCTATGTTGTAAATTTGTTTCTTTGCTACTATATTTCACATTTAGATCTTATACATATGTATTTTTATTATTTTGACATGCTCCCATATATCAAACTACCAAAAATAATAGGTCCCATAAAGTATTTCCCTCTACTTAAGATACCTTAACAATCATGCATCTATACAGTTTTAGTCACTATTCTAATGACATGCATTATTGGTAGTTAAACTATCAAATCCATATGAATCATTGGTTGCTACTCTAACCACATGTATAGATTCTAAAATCATGTGTATTATTGTGATTATTAGTAGTAACCAAGGGATATGGGTGGTACATATTTTCTCATTTGAGTTAGATGAGTGTAGGTGGATTTGTGGCCACCTCTACTCTCGTAAATTATTCAAAAATCAATATGCAAGGCTAGAATCTTATTCCAAGAAAATGGTTATTGTGCCTTATAGATGATTATAAGTTTTCATGTAGCATATGTTTTCCCATGTCATGATCAACTATCCTTCTTATACATGATGAAGACCTTATAAAATTAATGTCTTCCTCTAGTAGATAGGTACCCTATTATGAGTCGTAATTTCCATTTTAATTGATATGTATGTTCTTATGTTATAAATATGGGCATCTTAATTGGTAAATATGTATCTTGCTTCAAGTTTTATATTTTAGTTATATGATTACTAAATTTATTATATTGATTTTTTGTTTCTAATCACAATATATGTTTCTATTTGATGTATATCTCAGTAATGGATATGAACATTTAACTACATTGTTGTTATGTTATAACTAATATGATGATCATGATTATGATTGACTCTTTTATTTCTGTATGACCAATGGGTATGTGAGGAGAATTTTTTTTTATATAATAATGTTGTTCTTACTATCTATTAAATTATTTATAATTATATGATTATATATTTGTGCTATCAATTTATTAAACCTCTGTGTAACCATGTCTTGCCTATGTACCTAGGGCGTGTACGATCATGGATTGGGGATGTAATTTTTTATGAGTATGGGAACAAATATTTTTTTTAGATATGAATTATGAAACTATGATGGGATTCATATATTTTATGGGATATTAACATCAAACATAAATTTATATCATTATTACTAATATTACTTTTCATGAACATTTTAAAATGTGAAATAATTGGCCAGGGGATAGATATCGACATGATAGCCTTAATGCCCATTATTCTTATCTTCCATACTATTGTGCTATTATCATTTTATTATTTTTATCATGTTTTATTGAGATCATATACTTTTATTTTTATATACTTTACTCATGGACATGGTTATTGCATTTATATTCTTGATATGAAAGGATGAGCAGGGATTAATTTCATTGAGATGTAATGTTGCTTCACTAATATTGATATGTTTAGATGACTTCTAAAAATTATGAGATTGGATATATATATTCTAACCATGTATGAAATTTAATATTCATTAATTAACCTTGGTGGGTAAGATCCATAGTTCCACATGCATTTCATATTGCATATAAACACAAGTGTTTATGTGATAATGTTGAGACATTACCTTGAAATATGTTGTTATTTAAGTATTGTTATTATTATTATTATTATTATTATTATTTGAATGTTATAATGGGTGAATTTAGCGTGTAGGTGATATTTATTTATGTCATGGGTGGGTCAAGGTCGGAGGGAAGTTGCAAAGAAGTGACCATTGACCAAATTAAATGTATTATATATTTATTAGAGGGGTTTTGTTCTCCTAGTGTGTCATTTTACTTGAAGGTGTTGTATTTTATATATAACATTTATAACCACTTGTGCTTAAGCTGACCACTATGTATTTCACATTGAAAATATTCTTTTTGATGTCTTTAACCTTAGGTTTTCCACATGCCTATCTCAAACTAGTAATAGTGGCATTGTCTTTAGGCATGTGTCATAAAATGCTTATTTGTAACTTATCATATTATTCTTCATGAGTCATTCTCTTGAATTAATTAAACCTCTTGTTTCATACCATTTTGTATCCTAAATAAATAATTATTTCCTGATTATTCCTTAGGTATGTTAACCCTTAGTGAATCCCTTCTTTATATTTATTTTTTTGGAATTGTAAAAAAATTAATTTTAAAAATTTCAAAATAATGATCCTTTCTCTCCCATTGGCCAAAAATAAAATGGAATTTTGATGGATAACTTGGATTATTCCAAAAATAACTAAAATAAATAATTTAGATTATTTATGAGGTCTAGAAAGACAAAAGTGGAAAACCCAAGAGAGGACACTTGTTCCTATATAATAGGTTAGATAAAACAAAAAATTCCTCTTTCCTTTTAAATCAAAAATATATTATAAATAACCCATTTAGGATTCAAGTTTTAGGGAGAAGTAGGGGATGGAGGGAAAAGGAGGGGTGAGGGCAAGGGGGCACTAATAAGAGAAGTACATTTTGGTATTGATGGTGTTCAATTAGTTTGTATCCTTCGAATAAGAATTTGGAAGAATTGGAATGATATCTGTGTATAATTGAATGATTTTTATTTGATTATTGTTAATAAAAATATGAATGATAATATGGATGCAAATTTTTTTTAAATTATAGTTAAGTGCATGTTATTAAAGTAGCAAAATTTTCTTGTTGAGTATAGATTTTCTTCTCCAGTTAAGACCTTCTTTATGCAGATGGTTGCCCTTCTAGAGACGTCCCCTAGTATATTTTTATTCACTCTTT
>JARHVA010001499.1:3002500-3020000 GCA_037957365.1 Torreya grandis | reverse complement strand
TTTAGAGCTAAAAAATAAATTGCACTGCTAAACTAATACACAAGATTAGAATAACTATAAACGTGACCTTTGTAGTACACTCATAACCACAAAAAAAATATTAATTTTAGAAAGTAAAGGGTAAATACTTTGAACCTAGGTGTGGAAAATTAGGTGGGATTGTGTGGTAAATATCTTGAAGAAAACCTTGATTTGACTTAAGTTGCATACAATATTCAAATAAAATAAGCAGATAGAGACCCAAGAGGTGAACACATTTGAATATTGTGGAAAAAATTCATTATAAACATATTAAATTTAATTGTGACAATTTCATTATAAATAATGATGAACCCATATGCTTACTCTTCATCTTCACTACCACCTACATTGCATGAATTGTGATTGAACAGTGGAATATAAAACAACATTATCATACACAACCCCAAAAAATATTAAGGCAACACTCTCCCTGTGCCAAACTTGGTAGACTACATGCCTAGGAGATCCTTCCTTCCTACCTTTTTTGGCCAAAAAACTACCCTTTGCCAACCAAACTCTGTTGAATCTTATGAAAACATTTCACATTATAGACAACTTCATGATGTCAATGATCTTGGCCCAGACATTGTGAGAATGAGAAAGTCTAGTAGTGAATGGAGAAATTAGGAAATTTTTTACATCGGTGGAAGGCATGGTAGAGTTTTTTATGTACACAAATATCACTTCCTAGTGAAGGCCTCCTAATAAAAATATCGACCTTTAGAATGGTAAAAATATATTAATACATGGTTAGGCATAAGTAGTACTAACATTTTATTATGTGTTCAGTAACTCGTGTCCCATACTTGGAATATCTTGACTGTGCATTTCATAACCATTATGATCATGACCATCTGGCTCTCCACTAAATATTTCAACAATAATGGTGAGATTAGAGTTACCTTGCAGTGTGGTCCTTTGCATGCATCGCTTTTGAACTTGAATGTTCTAGTCTCTTTTTTGACAAAAATGGTGGTCTAAAAGTTAGTGGGGAGTTCCAGATTTGTCTAATGAAGGAAGTTCTTTAGGATAAATATCATTTTTGTGAACAAATAGAAAATGGCTTGACTAATTATCTTGTTCTCTATGAAATTTACCCAATTTGGCGCAAGTTTTTTAGGTGTTGCAGCAAAGGAAGAAATTATGGTTAAAAAAGGTGCAGGGATGATAAGAATTATCAATATATTAAAAACAAAAGAATGGAATTGCACAGAATTGGTGAACATGAAAGGTTAAAAAAGCTATAAAAAAATAAAGGTATGTTTGATCCATTGTGTATTAGTCCTGAAGGGTACTATTGGCTTCGTTTTCCTGTAACCAATGATTATTCATTACTATCTCAGGCAATAAAAATGTATTAATTTGTGCAATTCACTATGTATGAGCATTGACAGTAAGTTGCAAGATATTTAATTAACAAAATAAAATAATATTGATCATTATTTCTGATTAGCTAAATATTTTAGATGTTATTACAAATGCCACGCAGCTCAAGACACAACTTGTTTTTACTGTCAAAATGGATGGGCTCTCTTTGTAGGGATGGGCAGTGCCCCTACTTCAAGGCATCAGGCTCAGAATGATAATGATAGGTAATTGAGTTTTTTGTAGGGATGGCAGTAGATTCAACCACATTCACCATTACATGTTGGGTGGATTACTGCATGTTTCTAATCTCTATGATGTCATTCTCTATGTAGTTATTCTTTGTAGATAGTTAGAAACCTATTTTGATCATGGGATGAGCAGTCATTCCTAAAGCCACCTTTCCTCTAAAATTATGAATTGTGCCTTCCAGTATTTTGAATATATCTATTTTGGATGAGGCAGAAGGCATAAAAATAGAAATGTTATTAAATTTCTCTTTGAAATAGCTTCTCCTAACAAATTCTTTTCCTCCACTGCTCCCATCTACCTTATTATTCTGATCTCAATGGAGATAACATTGGGCAGAAGGTTATCTATCACATTTTTAGAGTGAAAAAGGTTTATATTGCTTTTAGTATGCTTTTAACCTGTGCAATTGATTTTGTCTTTATCAGCATGCATACATATCTAGCATCTAAATTTATATCAATGTAGTTGAAGGGTCCTCTGAAGTAATAATCTCACTAAGGACCGGCCAAGGGTAAGGATCCTTAGAAGTAATTTGATCACTAACTGCTAGCAAGGTATAATCTTTCATCATTGCTTGTCTTGAATCACCCCTGTATTGCTCAACAAGGCTCACATCTCTATATAGTTTTTGACTATTTTGTGGTAGCTCTTATCTAAGCAAGCTCCTCCACCACCTCTCTCATTGACAGCCATGCTTTTGATTTCACTTGCAAACATGAATTAGCTAATCTTACCACATTCTCCATCTACTCTTTGTTTTCCTCATTTACTACATTGGGATCTAAAATTTAAGTCAAATGGTTGTGGTTGATTATGGGATAGGAAACGGTCATATAAAGTGCACACAGTTCCATCTATGGGAAACAAAGATTTTATACCAATGAGTAGCTCCACCAAAATGACACCAAAGCTAAAAACATCACCTTTGTTTGTAAATTGATTGCTTCTTATGAACTCTGGATCCAAGGAGCCCCAAGTACCCAATACCATGGTGTTGAGGTGTATTTCACTGGAAGGTGGAAGGCGAGAAACACCAAAGTCTATAAATTTTGGAGTGAATGTGTCCTCTGAAAGAATATTTGATGATTTTATGTCACCATGAAATATTGGCTGAGAAGATTAAAGATGTACATATGTTATAGCATCTGCCAATTTAATGGCAATCTATCATTGTGTTTCCTAAGTTAAATTCTTCTCCACTACGTGTAGATGTTCAGAAAGTGTTCCATTTGACACAAATTTGTATACTAGTAATGGAAATTGAGTTTGGAGGCAAAAACCAAGTAATATCACTATGTTTATGTGATTGATATGGGAAAAAATTAGAACTTCATTGATAAACTTGTCAAAAATTGCTTTGGGCATTTTGATTGCCACCGGTGTGCCCTCCACAAGAACTCTTTTGTAGACTATTACGAAACCCCCTTTTCCCAATTTTGTTAAATAATTCTTTGAGGCTATTTCAAGCTATTTTTCAAAAAATATTATCATTTTTTTCTTCATCCCATGGAATCGATGTGTTCATGTAGCTGCATACCCCCATTTTGTCAGAAATGCTTGTCCCTTGTATCTTTCAATTGACACCTCCTCAACCACAAAAATAATCTAGTGCTCCCAAAGAAACTGTAATGAATGAAGAAACAAAGCCTGCCATCTCACCAAACATATAAATTCTTATGAACTATACTTTTGTAAATATAAAGTAAAATAAACTGCAAAGACAAGTAGCATAGTCACCTATAATTATAAAATTTGTTCTGTTAAGGTTATCTATACAATGTTTCTTTTTTAAGGTGTATGTAAATGTTATCTCTATTTGCTCTCACTTTTATATTATTTCCTTTTTTTATTTAGGATTAGTTACCACTTCAGATACTCATTTTGGTGACTATAATTTTTCCTTAGTGGCTCTCAGCGTATCTTAGTTTATATGTAAATAAAATACAGATGCAGGTTGAAAATTAATTATAAGATATGTTCTAGAGTAAATACTTTGCCCCTTCTTCATTATTATTTTATGGATGCCCTTACCCTATTATAATGCTCTAAATCATGTACAAAATTTGACAAGTTGTGATAAACCATTGTTGGTTGCATTGTTTGAAAAAGTTACAATGCCTAGTGAGGATACTTGCCTTTTGTTTGTGCCTATTAAGATTTTCCATGAGAATATTTCATGTTTAGTCATTTGGTCAAATACATTGTATGCACTCTTCATCATCCCCTCTCCACACAAGGCTATGAGAATGTTGTTGGTGTAATGCTTTTGATATTCAATTTATCAAATATGTCTCTTTTATTGCATGTTTACTCATAGCATTCTTTTTTCGACTCTTGTACAAAATCAGAGTATAAACCTGATTTCCCAATGAATGTGTTGACACCACATATTTTTAGTGGGCTATCAAGCTTTGCAAACATGGCAATGCCATTTTGGTCACTACTTTCTGAATGCCTTGTTTTCTTATTTTCAAGATGACTGTTGATCTTTCATCATTTTTAGGTGGGTGTATATTTTACAACATATTTTGGCCTGTGTAATATTTTAGGTGCTATAATTTAGGATGGAAGGTTAAAGGTGCATTTTCAAAGTATATTCTCTTCTTAGGTGTTGGCATTTGGGATGGAAGGTTAATTGCATTTGCAGGTGCTCATAATCATTTTCATGTTTGCAGCTACATTTCTTGATTTAGCTTTTACATTATTTTTTCAAAAGTGAGGGAAATGCATGGCCTATTATTTACTAGTGAAGATACATTGCTAATGTCCCCAAAACTTCTCTCCAAACTACCACATAGGAACTTGGCACTTTGTGCCCCTTATTATTATTTGATGCATAATACAAATAAGCTAGAATAAAAGAATGTAGAAGTGAAAGGAGTTTGGAAGAAAACAATAGATGCATCAAAGTATTTTACATATAAGTATGACATCAAAGTGTCATGTGGGACTTTGATTCCATCTGATCATGAAGATAGTAATCTAGCCTACAATGAATACGTGGTCTACAACCACAAACAGGGGCTTTGTAATGTTCTATCAATTCAATCGTTCTTAAAATAGTTCTTTTATCAATAGTTTTTTAATTAATATTTATGGTCTCATGTTAAGTACTAATTGCATGTGTGCATGGAATTTATGGTCATCGTGAGGTTTGAGGTGATTTCATAAAACAAAATTGATTTGATTTGGTCTCTTCTTGTACAGTGTAATAATATATAGTGGCATCTAACCTATCTGTCAATGCCTCACCAATGGATCCTTAAAACTTGCTACCCATGGATAAGGTGTGACATATATATATATATATATATATATATATATATATATATATATATATATATATATATATATATATATATATATATATATATATATATATATATATATATATATATATATATATATATATATATATATATATATATTAGTGTTTGTGCCCATAAGGGCCCATGTACTTCCTTAAGTCAGGCCCAATCAATAAATGTACAAGCTGGAAATAACATTAATGTGCTCTGAAAGAGTTTCATAGATGGCAAGTGTGTAAAAAAATATAATATTTTGGATGAATTAAAATACAAAAATAATATTTCTTTTTTGGAATTCTAAAAAGCTTAATATTATTTTTATAAAAATTAAATACATTTTGTAGCATGCAAATCAATGTCCTGCCATTAGTTAAGGGAAGAAAGAATAATCTCAAGTTAAAGTAAAATGAATCCTAAACAATTTATATCTATGGGACTAATAATATGGGCTAAATGTTTGAGCACTTTACCAAGTAAAAATTGAAGTGGAATTTTAGAAAAATTCAAAGGCCAAGGAAAATATACTAAAAATTTGAGACATAATCAGAATGGAGGATATGTTGAAATGAGCACACAAAATTTATATGAATGGTTTGGAAGAAAGTTTTCATCGTTTTCTTTTTTTATAGATAATGCCCCCCAAACATATGAATGTGGAAGAGGATTACCAAAAAAATTTAAATATAAAACAAACCTTGAGAAATAATACATAGATAACATATAATTACCTCTGAAGTTTTGGCAGTGAATGGTAGGAGAAAACATGTTATCTCATTGTTACCTATCGATGTTCAATCTATGGTATTTAAAGAAACTATAATCCTTTTAACACAATTTATATATTTTATTATCTACTACCTGCCTATATAAGTCTCAAGTGACATACATATATAATTTTAATATGATTTTTAGTTCATAAATATTTTTAATTTGATTTTTAAGTCAAAAATATTTTTAAACATCATTCTTTGTGCATTTCCATCTCCCTTTTACTAAATTTTCACCTCATCTCCATCATGCTTTGTACATTTGCATCTCTCAGTCAATGATGTTATAACAAACTATGAAATTTGTGGTAGGAAGAAATTATTTTGTAAGACACTTTCTTAATTTTCTCAATATTTTATCCTTTAGTGAGTTAGCTTTTCAAACCAAATGATATTTTTTACTCCAAATTATTTATAAATTATACTTTCTTTCCATTCATTCTCAATATTTTATATTTTAATTAGTTAGTTCTGGAATCAAATGATATTTTTTAACTTTTTCACTATGTGTAAATTACACTTTTTAACTATTTATTAAGAGTAAATTATAACTACACCATGTTACAAAGGATAAGTCAATTATTGATATTTTAACTTCAAACAAGTTACTATAAATGTTGATGTAGTTTTTATATTCAACATTCTAAATCTATTAAAATTTGTATTTGCATAATTGACTTGATATATAAATATACTATCATTCATATATTTAATCTCAACGCTATAAAAATACTTCAACAGTCCTAAATACATCATCTCAAATTATTTATTTATTTCTAATTAGAACTTTTTTATGAATTAATTTCCATTTCCATTAAATATTAAAAGATATACATACAATACACCAATTAGACTTTCACCTTGATTGCATGCTTTAATGTACAAAGTTATTTTAATTTTAGTTTTTATAAATCCATTTCTCAACATATATGAGTTTATACAGTTGTATGCCATTGGTGCTTTTTGGATCTCATAAAATTCTTTCTTTAGTTTGTAAATCTTGTTCTCATCATCTGGAATCTCATAGCTAGGTGGTTTGTAACAGACACTTATTTAGTAATAATGATTTGGCATCCATTTAATACATCTTCCACTTATGTTAGGATGTTATTACTAATATGATTCTCAAAATTTCCATCCTTGATACATAAAAAAATCATTGTAATCTCATCCAAATTGTTGCTTGTACCATTTGTCAACTAATGTTGCCTTTTGTCTTTCAATCTTGCCTTCTCTAGTGGTTTTGGTTATTTAAACCCACTTGGCATTAATGTCCTTCTTTCCTAATAGAAGGTTTACCAACTCTCTTGTCTCATTTTTCTCAATTTATTGTGTTTCCTCATCAATTGATTCACACCATTTGTTATCCTTAATTCAATAATGAAGGTAAACAAGATCAACTTCTAAAAATTTATTGTCTTTAGCAAGATCAATTTCTCCAAGTCATCATCAAATTATCTAACGTAATCAAACACATTCAAGAGTTATAAAAACCTACCATAGATTTTCAGCTTGGTAAATTTACATATCAAGGATTTATTAATACAAAAAGTACCTACTACTTAAGTATAGCTTTACAGTGTATATTGGCAATGGAAATACTTTCAAACCTATACTAAATGGTGATTAGTCTATACCACACAACACACCCTTTATAAAATTTGTGTATAAATTGAGGATTTCTATTAGGGCTCTCATCCTTAGAAAAAACAAAAACATAAACATTGTGCAAAAGGATAGAAGATGGAGAAAGTGTAAGAACTGCTCTGAGTAGGTACCAAGAAAATATACCAATTTTTTTTTAATATAATTTACTTGGAATTGTATTCTTACTTATCCTTCCTTAATTAAACAAAGTATGAATCATCATGATTCACTGAGTTAGCATTTCCGTAGAACATAAAAACAAAGCTTAGAATAGCGTGTGACACTGAATGCTCACTATCTAAGTAGTGGCATTAGCATAATATGCAAATCACATGCCAAACACTAGAATAAATTCAAATGGTCACAAGGAATACCATGAAATCAAGCCAACCCTAACTTAGGATGTTATTAATAATATGATTCTCATATTTTCCATCCTTGATACATAAAAAATCATTGTAATCTCATCCAGGTTGTTCCTTGTACCATTTGTCAACTAATGTTTCCTTTTTTCTTTAAATCTTGCCTTCTTTGGTGGTTTTGGTTATTTAAACCCATTTGTAATTAATGTCCTCCTTTCCTACTAGAAGGTTTACCAACTCCCATGTCTCATTTTTCTCAATTTATTCTATTTCCTTGTCTATGGATTCACACCATTTATTGTCCTTAATTGCATAATGAAGGTAAACAAGATCAACTTCTAAAAATTTGATGTCTTCAGCAAGTTCAATTTCTCCAGGTCATCATTGAATTATCTAAATTAATTTAACCTATTCAAGAATTATAAAAACCTACCATAGATTTTCTTCTTGGTACATTTACATGTCGAGGAATTATTAATACAAAAAGTACGTACTACTTATGTATAGCTTTACAATGTATATTGGAAATGGAAATACTTTCAAACCTATACTACATGGTGATCAATCTATACCACATAACACAAAATTGGTGTGTAAATTTAGGATTTCTATTACGGCTCTCATCCTTAGAAAAAACAAAAACATGAACATTGTGCAAAAGGATAGAAGATGGAGAAAGTGTAAGAACCCCTCTGATTAGGTACCAAAAATATGTACCAGATTTTTTTAATATAATTCACTTGGAAATGTATTCTTACTTATCCTTCCTTAATTTAATAAAGTATGAATCATCATGATTCACTCAGTTAGTATTTCGATAGAACAAAACAACAAACCTTAGAACAGCATGCAACATTGAATGTTCACTATCTAAGTAGTGACATTATCATAATATGAAAATCACATACTAAGCACTAGAATCAATGTAAATGGTCACAAGGATTACTATGAAATCAAGCCAATGTTAACCTAGCCTAAGGACCTAGACTAGATTCCCCAACCTCAATGTGGGTAGCCTACATATCCACTCCACAAAATCAAGGTCTGATGTAGTTCTCCTTTCACTTGTGATGGTCTCATCCATGAGACATCATCACTAAAGATATTGACACTCCAAGACAAATAGGGAACATATTAATCAAGACACAGATGACTTTCTAAAGATCTAATCATCAATCCCATGACTAAATGACCCACTCAATCATAATGCCTTACTAATCTAGGCTTGTGTGCTTACCCCAGTACTCTCACATAAAAACCTAGATAATATAAATCATTAAGGAATCCACATTCCTTGATCCACAAAGAATCACCTTAACAGTTTTTTATGGTTATCAATACATGGATAAGATACTAAACATTCACACTATGGATAAGTTTTATACGATTGAAATGGTTATGCATGTGATAGATGAATTCACTTAGATAATAGTAAATGTCACACTATAAAAAAACATATTAGGGTTAGTTTCTTAAGCCCACACTCACTCCTTGAACTACCATACATATCTATGATGTCACCTACATGCACAAAATCAGGGCCAGATGTACTTCTCTCAAAACTACTAGTTTCATTTAAATACAAACATTATGGAACACTTGGTCATAGTTGTCAAATGTAATTTGATAATTAGGTCCTTGATATAGTTTTTTGATCTCATGTAACCTAGGCATACCAACCATATTTTGATCTAATGAATCTCCTCATTTAAAAATATTATCCATGGGGAGAACACTTAGGTTTATATAGCCAATTATGGTTGAATTAACTATACCCTATCATGTGAAACATGCTTAGATATACTTAGCCAAATTGAAGTTCACAAAGCTAATTTTAGGTAATTAGATCACACTTAGTTATACAAATAGTTAGAATCATGCTTATCAATACTTAACATGATTGGTAACATAAAAGAATACTTATGTCAAAAACACACTAAGCATATCCAAAAGCATGTTTAGTTATACAAGTTAATCATAGAAAAATTTATGGTATTTAATCATCCATAAGTATTATAAGACCAACTTGGCTACACATGTCAATGCAAACCTAACTCCATTTTGTTTATTCAACTTAAGCAACTACATCATGCTAAATCAATGATCATCTTTTCTATGCAAGCAACCTATGAGATCACCTTTATTATTTACTTCACATATCAATACAAATTTCCATATACAACACCTAAACTCTTTTCCATTACTATTCAACAAGGATTCTTATCTAGTGCACTTAAGTTGGTTGCCATCATATTTCCAACATGGGATACAATCTATATCACTTACCCAATATTTATCAATTGTATTTCGATATAACATGTTGTCTATTCTAATAATCATTTGAAATCAAACTAAATACATAGTATATTTAACTTCTGTCCATAACTAATTGAACAATTATATTCCAATAAGTAGGTCCTCTATCTTTCAAATAGGTATTAGTTATCTAAATTAACTCCAAAGACATATTCATTTTTAATAAACCATTCATTTCAATAATGAATATCAAGCTTTCAATACAACACATGTATCAAGCTTATTATCTGATGGAGTTTTCATTATTTTACAAATATATAAAAATATATGCTCACTTGATCTCTTGGACGTCACTAAAATCTTTCATTCATTCAATTTTTTATTCTAACAATCTAAGAACACCAAAAGGGTTGCCTTAATAAGATTTGTATTCATAATACTTTTATCTAGAATCATATTTAATAATATTTTAATATGGAACAAATACTATTATTTGGGCTCAGATGTTAGAAAAAATCATAATTATTAATCTCTTATCTTTTAATTCCATTCTCAAGAATAAAATTCATATTTAAAAGGAATTATTAAATTTTAATTTATTTTTATCAAACGCCCCTTTATTTTTATAAATTTATTAAAACCCATTATTTTTATCAAATGCCACTCCGTATAAAATTGTTTGAAGTCATCAAAGAATATAAATTTGTATGTAAAATAATAATAATTTTGAAAATTGGTGAAAGTATTAAATTTAGAAGGAATTATTGTATAAGCATTTATCTGACATAAAGGGGTGACTCTATAAAAGGCAAAGCCATATAAGGGGATGGAGTAAGAGTGGACACAAGAGGTTTGATTAAAATTGAATATGACTAGAATTGAAAAGCTACCAAGTTGTCATACTTAATAACATACGAAATTATTATATTTACCTATAAAGTAAAATGCCTTGGTTAACTTAGAGGCCATTAGGCAACACATATGCATAAAGCTAAGTGGATATGTGACACCAAAAGTAGCAGTGAAAAGATAAAAATAAAATTGTTTATAATATTAATTGGTACTAGAAATGAGATGCTATAGGTAAAATTCCATTGTATAAACACATCTGGCACTAAAAACTACAAGTTTTTAAATTTATCCATTTATTCAATTTTAGACACATTAACAGATCATAAAAAATGAACTAGGATGCCATAATTCATTAGTATTAATAGAATAGATCTTCATTTTTATTTTAATTTTTCTAATTAGTATTTTCAGATACAGACTGCTATATGGGGTGCCATTCTACTACAACTACCTCAAATTAATTTTATTTTACTTGTAGATGAATCAGATAAGGAATAAATTGTACTACAATAAGATTTGATTAAAAGGTAATATTTTTAGAGAGAAAATGGTGAATCTAAACAAGCCTTGCATCCTAGTTGGATTATCTTTACTAAGATTTGAAAGAGGCAGGCTACTTACTGCATGTTTTTAAAACTATGTTATAAATTATTTTATTCTTTATTTACCAGTGTTTGATTTTCCTTTAACTAAATTCTTGTAACTATTCATATATAATTTTCTTATTTTGATAGGTAAAACCTATGTATGTACATATTTGAGTTAATGAAAAGATACCTGGTAAACACAACATATAGCTGGGCCATTATTGAGTTTTCAAGACATACCGACTCAAATCTATGTGCTACACTTATGCAAATAATATTCATTTTGATAAAATCAAAATGCCTTGCCATCTAAGGCAGCTTAATATTTTGTAAAAACTGATTGCTAATAAGCTTGGTATTATGTTTATTTTTTCTATTGGTTAAATAGTCTAAAAATGGTAAAACAAGTGTGTATTATTATCAAGGTAACACTAATAGGGAGGGAGTATTCTAAGTAGGAATAGTTGTATGCAGAGGATATTGTATAAATTTATTCATCCATAATTCTATTTTTATGTGAATACAATAGGAACTTTATTTGGGTATTTATTCATTATTCAAAACAATTCAAACTTTATCTGAATTAATAAATGTCTATTTATTTATCAAAACACCTAATTATAAAGGAATTCAATCTTTATCCAAGAATCTAAATTAATCAAAGATTATAGAGGATAATTTATTTGAGGAACAGTCCAACAAATCAATTTATTGGCAAGCATGATTGATTATAACATCTTAACTCAACTTCCTATTAAACTAGTTTTCATACAAAGGTACCTAGATTTGTTGTTAACTATGAAATAATCCTTATTGCATTCAAATCCTCCTCTATCAATTTTTATTTCAGCATAAATGCCACCCCATGGGTACCATATATAACTTGTACAATAAAATGTATAGTGCTTAAACTCGTCCTTCTTGCTTGTGCATTCACCAAATTTCCTCCTCCAAAAATGAATGTCTCCTTCTTCATTCACCCAGCTCTTCTCCCTTATTTTGGCATTCAAAAAGACAATAAATAAATTCAATAATTCAATTATTTCCACCCACTTCACTATTTACTTCATTTGTCTCACTATTCCCCTATGTGGCACAATGGGTGAGAGGAAATGCAATATGATAAAAATATTAATTTTAGTGAATGTTGGAATTTAATACCAACTTCCTTTTTATCCCCCATGGTTGGCATAGTAGATAGGTCATTTAATTTGTCTACCACTATCTATTTCTTATGTTTACCCACTACGCCACTTTATTATTTATTTATTTTAAATGTTGTTCCATTTTATAAATATTTGTTGTATTTCATTTAACTTAAATTTGAATTTACTTTAATAAAATATTCAAAAATGAATATGAGACATTTAAATCCATCTTTGATAAGTCACTAGTAGATTCAAAAATTGATTCGATGGTTAATTCCTCAAACCAGATATCACAACGATGTCTTATATCCCAAGACAAGTATGATGAAGAGAATCACCATACATATTTATTATGACCAACATTTAAACACAATTTTTAATAAATTTATACATATATCCATTGTAAATATCCCCTTTTAATAAATATATATTATGCTCCAAGATACTATCATCAATGTTAATATAGTTATCCAACTGTGTCAATTAAATAAGTTTCAAGACATAATTGTCAAAGTGGTGACCCAGATCGATCCAATAACTAAATAGATTAAGGAAAATAATGAATCTATAAAATATTTCTTTGGACTTATTTATATCGTATTAACACCAAAAAGGCATCTCGCTTAACATGCATGCACATGTATCAAAACCAACACATCACAAATGACACGTATGCCGTCATCGATAAAGGAGCAATAACTCACTGGTGGGGTATCACTGACAAGTGCCCTAAAACCTGACACATAAAAATGGTATGTGATAGAAAGTGAGTAGAAATAAAGAGAATAAGAAAAGGATAATTTATAATAATTATGAATATGATGGGAGAAAGGAGGAAAAAATAGAAGTAAAGCATAAAGAGGAAAAGGAGATCAATTTGAGTTTTTTCCTGATCTAAGGATCATTCAATTGGGAAAACATTGCTTCCCCAAAGATTTAATTTTATTGATATGTGTCCAATCAAGATCAAAGGATTTCATTATGGGATCCTTAATAAATAAGGATTATAGGGGAGTTGAGAATCTTTGAGGAATAATTAAATCAATAGCTAGTTGTTTTAGCACAAACCCATTAATCTTTACCTAAGAGAGGGGGAGGAGAACAAATAAATTTCACTCAAAATAGAGTTTAGATGAATAAGTTGTAAAATAGAATAAACTTTTTCATCTTGCATAAAGGTATGAATAAAAATTATAGAATTTGAGGTTCATAAGAAACGCATTTAAAATGCCCCCATTGAATAGATGAAGAAAGAGCCACAAAATTGCTAAGAGGAAAATATTTACTTGCAGAAAAGGCCAAATCATGTTGAGAAAGAAATGGAGAAGAAATAATTTCCTTATTACCACTAGGTAATATTTATCCACTACCCTGATTGAAGAAGCATTTGGCACCACTAAGTGATGGCAATCCTCAACATCACTCTACCAAGTAGGATTATGCTCTCTGAACTTTTTCTTTTCTCCTCCAAAGATAAATGACTTTTTCAAAAGTCTTATTTGGGTAGAGAGAGTCAATGTGTCCATAAGATAAGTAATTCCAACATCTAAATGCCAGATACTCATAATCTAGCTTTTGTTTTGCCACCATATCATCCTTTTTCAGCCATATCTCATTAGGTAGATCTTTTTCAAAGGCTACTCCCATGCAAATTTTGGCAAAAGTAACGAAATGCCTTTGAGTTGTTTCTTGAGAACAAAATTTGAAGATATGAATTGAATTAATAATATTATATAAGGAAAGGGAATACTATAGGTGAAGGGGAAGATTCATAAGTCTCACCTAAATAAGGGCAAAATAAATAATATCCACTAAGGGGTCAAAAGATTAATACTAAGGCTTCAAACAAATCCTAGCTCCCACATAGAACCAAGAATTAGAATTGAGATTAAGGTTTATTAACTTAATTAAAACAAATTTCACAATAAAAAATAATCCATTTTCATAAGCGTGAATAAATATCTTTTGACAAAATAGAGGCTTCTAGGTGGAAGAAACACATTTATGAAAATTCACTAGTTTTGACTAGAGATTATAGAATCTACAAATAATTTTTTTAAAAATAAGCTTCTTTAAAAACAAATTCATCCCCAATATTTATGATAGTAATGAGATCAAATATATCCATACATAAATGATCACAAAGATGCACCCATCAATAGCTGGCATAGGATGTGCAAGGAATCCCTTAAAAGATAATGGTGGTACTAGAAAATCAAAAGAGTGATCCACACTCATAATTATACTTAGATCCATAGAGGGAAAAGAAATAGAATGCTTAAGAAATTAATAATAAAAAATATGAGGATAAGGAATGAGTGCGATAATAGGGGCATTTCCAAAGATGTAAAAAGAACCATGAATACAAGTTGTTAAGGCATTGGAAGGAAGCACAAGGACAAAAATTGTGGGTGGGAAATGACCATTGGAGCCCATTTTGAATTCTAAGTCCTCTTTTTGAGAATTATAAGAATGTATATTAATTGAGATCACATTATAAAATATATTTTCCTTTCCAAAATATATCTCACTCACCATCACTCAAATACTATAAATAGAGGGCAAGGTGTGGGAATTACAATCAAGTAGGAAAATAAATAGAACTATGATTCCATAAGTTTGTCTTAGGGGATTATGAATAGAGTCATTCAATTATTTTAACAAATTAACTTTGTGTATTTGAATTTTTTCATTAGTGTAAAATGAAACTTTAGGTCAAGGTGATCCTAGA
Source organism: Torreya grandis (assembly GCA_037957365.1). Taxonomy (NCBI): domain Eukaryota; kingdom Viridiplantae; phylum Streptophyta; class Pinopsida; order Cupressales; family Taxaceae; genus Torreya; species Torreya grandis. The sequence goes on along the minus strand of JARHVA010001499.1, from coordinate 3,004,704 downwards.
GAAATTGACACATCCTTTATTCAATTTCTACATCACACTCCATGAACACCCACATGTAGAGAATGTCTTTAGGGAGGAGTAGAGAAAACCAATAGCTATGTAAGTGACATCTAACCCTCCCAAAATATCCATGACCCCATATTCAACTAGAGGAGCAATGATATTGATAATTAGAATCTAGGAAAACTCTTATAATTACAAGAGGAGTATTTCCCTAATGGTTGACGAGAGTGTATAGGCTCTCCACCGCCAAGGACATTTTTTCACCATGAATATATAACATAACATTATATAAAACAAATATTTTGTAATCAACAATAAAATCTCTTCCTAAAGTATCTTGATTGAAGGCTACATAATTTTTGCCTTTGTAAAGCCGAAAAATAATTTTGATGCAAAAGATAAGCTAGATTTTCTTGAATTTTGTAGGTAGTTAAGGTGAAATCCCCCAAGAAGATAATGTTACAATTGAAAAGCTCAAATGTGAATTTTTTTATTATGGAATGAATATTTATCCATACTTTTTGAGAATGAGCATAGAGCCAAAATAAGTGCTTGAAGGATTCTGGTTACCCGTAGACATGTCAATTATGATTTGTCATACCCATCTAAAAAATTATATCACCAACAAGATTCCCTTGGTGCAAAACACACCAATTGTTTTTACCTTATTGGGCTTCCTATTGGTCGACCAAATAATGATAAATCTATAGATCCAAGTTGACGGAGTAAAATCTAGTCTCCAACTTTTTTTGAGTGTATCATAAGACATAGGCTTGGGGCTCAAAAGCTACTAATAATCAAGGAAATCTTTATACTAGAGAAGGCATGTGTCAGTATGCCACCTCTATTTTTTCCACCATTGTAGCAGTACTTTAAGGCCAAATTTTTACATCATTATGAGATATACCATTTGTACTTCACTAAAAAATTCAAAGTCTCTATTGTTAAGATCATTTTTGGTATTAATTTATTGTTGTCTATAAAAATATAGTGCATTAGTTGAAAAAATATGCAATAATTTTTTTTAATAATTTAAGGGCCTTATCCCATGGAACCTTAGTGATAGGAACATTGTGGTAGTTAATTACAAAATACTATGTAAAGTTTTGGGTGTTAAATGAGATAAAATCATGAAATTTATCTCATTTCCTTGAGAAAGCTAGGGTTTGATGGATTCCTAATCTTTCTATTTTATTTTTATAATAAAAGTGCCACCAAGTCTGATAGGTATAAGATCAAGTGTGGAGGGTGTTAAAATAAAGTCCTTTCAAAACAACACAACCATAAAGGATGTAAGATGAAATGAAAAGTTTGATAATCAACATCTAGACCTCTTTTCCTCTTGATAACTCCAAAAATCTTCTAGGAACACAAAGTTAATCCTTGCTTCTTAATGTCAATGAGGACCATGTCTTTGAATATGCTTGGGTAGTAACATAGATCTCAAGTCACTTTGTGGAATGCTTGCTTTATTTCATTATTGGACTGAATAAAATCAGTGATAATCTTCTAAGACATGTTGTATATAGCTTTAGAATGAGCCTAACATGAAAAGTAATAACCATTGGTAATAAAGAGTAAATTTAGAATTTACCATCCAAAGAAAGATAGTTAGTGTGCTACTGAGTTAGTTTTCTCTTTAATTTTTTACATAAAATAGTTTCAAATATTTAAGAGGGAGGCTAGGAAGGAAAACATGAAACCCCTATGAAGTTGAACATTTTTCCAATAAAAATATATTTCCAAGCAAATATGGTATGTCAAGATAGCTTGGGTACAAAGGAGCATATGTAAAAATTAATTTTAGCTTGTTGAATAATGAAGCCTAAAGTAAGGTAGAAAATTTGAAGGCACTCCTTGGCATAGTTGATAATTTGGAGTCTTTGTCTAAGATGATAAGGAAATATTTATATGAAAAATAGCCATTGATGAGAGAAGAAACCAAAGGGTAGGGGATAGAGTTTCCATTAACAAGCCCTCATGAATCATAATCACAAAGTAGATACATAAATCTTTTCACATTGAAAATATAAAGGGAAGAGGAAAGAAGACATCCTTGCCAAATATACCAGAATAAACCAATTTTATTAGGTTGATGGGTATTGATGGTAATAAATGAAGATGCATCCCTAATGAAGGTATGCATAGAATGAACAAACTTGCGTTAAAACCAAAGAGCTTTCACTATGGTAAGAATGAAT